>WYDK02000017.1:2304438-2321330 GCA_009867345.2 Toxicodendron radicans
TGGTTCGTGATCGACACACGCATTTTTGTTCAGCTCTCTCTGCTTGGAAATTTGAGGTAAAATCTTCTTCATTCTCTCCATTTCATTTCTTTTTTGAACCAAATCCTGAATTCCCATTTAATATAATCCTCTTGTTTTTTATTTATTTACTTATTAATTAATTTAATCATACTTGTCTTTACATTTTCTCTTTGTAAAATTTTAATTAATATTAGTTCTATGCATATTTCAGAAGCTGAATAAGGGATAATTACTGCTTGAATTTTTACATTTAGAGGGTTGTGTTTTTTCAGTGTTATTATTGTTATGAACATGATATATTTGAAACGTGGGTTTGAATTTAAAATTTTAGTAGAGACAAAATTTTTTGTGAATACTTATTAGTTTGAAAGTGTTTTCCTGATAGAGGAAATTGCTGTTTAAAGGTGTGGAAGATTGAGAGGTTTTATGAAGGGACCCTTTTTCTTTTATCAATTTGAGAGATTGAAGAATTGACTATATGACTAAGCTTTGTTCAATATTTGTTGTGAGTATGTTGCAATAGCGTTTTTGTGTTTCTCTTCCCTATTAACTATAATAATTGGCTCGTATGCGATTATAAACAATCTGAATTTGCTTCCTCTTGTTATGTTCTCATTGCCTTTAAACTTTTATTAACCAGAGATAAAGAGTCTTATATTTTTTTTGTAGATAAATTTCTTTGAGAGAAGACATGGATTTCTTCTTTAAGGAAATGAATGAAGGGCCATCTGACTGCTCCTTTAATGAGGAGGACATCCAGAAATGTCCATTTCTAAGGAACATCAACAAACCCACAAGCTTTTCATTCTCTTCAGTGAATTTTCCAGTGCCTGTAAGTTACTCTCTTCCTAAAGTGCTTTTTTTTTACCTTGATGATCTTTATAGTCTTGTGTGTTGATGTGCATATAATTATGCTGAACTGTTATTGTCGCTGAGCACTTGAATTTGAGCTACTTCTTCCTCAGGTGCGGGGAGCCAAGGGTCCAATATTTGAAGATGGTCCAAATTTTAGCACAGCGTTTAAGCTCTTTCATGGGAAGGATGGGGTTGTTCCTCTTTCAGGGAGGCCATCTTTTCATAATGACAATGAGCTTGAGCTTGCATACCTGTTCAATCCCTTAGCAGCAAAAGCTGCCACGATCAGCCTATCAGCATTTGGCCTGGGAGGTCCATTCAGCTTTGGACCCTTTAATGACAAATGGAAGAAGCAGCAGAAGAAATCTGAGGCACCCAACGAGAGAGACACGTCTTCGCAGGTAGATATGTTCTTTTGGCAAATGTAGTACTATAGTACTCTAATGAGGGCATTGATCTAATATAAGTTAAATGTAAAGGAAATTTCATTTGAACGAGTATCATTGTCAAAGAAGTCCTGGGCTTGCTACCGTGGAAAGGCAAGGAATATTATGATGGGTCAATCAAATAATTCTTATTTAGGGAACAAATCCAAGATATTCATGTCAAAACAAGTTGCTGTTGTTTTCTTAGCACCATCCTATAATCCACTTTTCTTTATTTTTAAACAGTGTATGTATATAGACAGGATCTTAAGCCAGCCATATCTTACATACAGAATTCCATGACGTAAGAAAATCCATATTGCTGCGTAATTAACTTTGTAAAATTTAAGTACAAGATGGTTTAGAACAAATATTTCGTTTTAAATGATATATTATAAAATATATTATCTCATAATCCTCGTAATCCTTTAAGTGACATTGCCTTTTGTTTACTGATCTATCAGAATCATAATTCATCAAAACATGAAGCAATGGGACAAGAGTGGTTAGAAATGGGAAACTGCCCAATTGCAAAGTCTTACAGAGCTGTTAGTCGGGTCCTCCCACTTGTGGCAACGGCCTTTCAGCCACCGCCTGGAATGAAGCTTAGATGCCCACCTGCTGTAGTTGCTGCAAGGGCCGCCCTAGCTCGGACTGCCCTTGTTAAAACCTTACGCCCTCAGCCACTACCTGCTAAAATGCTTGTCATTGCTCTCCTGGGAATGGCAGTTAATGTGCCATTGGGTGTATGGAAGGAGCATACACAAAAGTTTTCACTATCATGGTTTGCAGCTGTGCATGCAGCTGTGCCCTTTATAGCTATGCTTAGGAAGTCTGTTGTGATACCCAAGACGGCTATGGTACTGACCATTGGAGCATCTATCTTGGGGCAGGTTATTGGCTCAAGAGCTGAGCGGCAGCGGCTAAAAGCAGTGGTTGAGAGAGATAGCGTGGCTGCACAGACGGCCATTGCTGCTGCTGTTGTAGCATATAGTCCAAATCAGGTTGATGGAACTACAGCAAATCATTGCGGTCCAGTGGGAATAATGTCAGAATCACTTTCTGTCACTGCCAAAAGATCCACTTCTTCCTCAGCCAATGTGTGCTTCTAACATCATAAGTTGCACAGTGTGGAGTGAAATAGTAAGTAATGTAAGAAGTACCTGAGACTAGTAAAATTTAAAATTTAGTATCGGAGAGGGAACCTTCTTTAAATTGATATGCAGTATGAACCTCAGTTCTCTTGCATATTTTATTATATGAAGTCTTATTTAGTTGGTTGTGTTGGCTGTAAATATCTTCGTGAACTTGTTACAAGATGTTGTAAATACTACCTTTAGCCAATAACTTGAAGTCACAGTGAAGTTTTGACAGTTGAAGAATTACAAAGTATATCTTTCTTTTCAGTGGTTGTTGCCTACTCATTGAATTTGCTTCACTAATAGGCTCACGGTTCAATTTTGACCGCATGGATATTGGGAGCTCTAAATTGTTCTTCAGATTACGTGAACCAATATTTGAACTAAGGTATATTAATGAACTAGAGGCAATGATAGATTAACAAACTTACGTATTACCCTTGTTGCATTATCAACTGTTAAACTTTCTAAAATTAGCTTAACAATTTTATTCAAATTAGATTTATTCCAACTTACAGACAACCAAAGACACTACAAAATCTACAAACAAAATATAATCAAATTTGGGGAAAACAAAATATCTTAATACCCTCCACATAAAAAGTTTAAAGTTTAATTAACTACACGCATCATGAGATGATAAAGCTGTAGAAACAAGATGCCTGCCATATATGAGCTCCCAAAAGGGCCAAAACTGCTGTACATAGGACCCATCAACCTAAATCAAAACAGAGCATTGAAAACGCTATATACCAATCAACATAACATGAGTACATGACATTTAACAAACAGGCATCGATTCGTACAGATTTCTTCTAGTCTCTTCAAAAGCCACCAACTTGTTGCCTTGAGGCGGCATTCCCATATCTCCCGGGGGAAATGCCAATGCCGCTGCTTCCATAAACAGGAGGAGCTGTATTCAGTCCAGGACAGTCTTTTGCCCAATGTCCGAATTTGTGGCATTTATAGCATTCACCAGATGCACCACCGCCTACTCCAGGAGATACCCTGTTGGAATAGCCTCCTGTCATGGACTGTCCAGGCCCACTCATGATGCTTGGGCAATTTGTGGAGCTATGACCAGCAGCCCCGCAACTGCTACAGCATTCCTGCATGGGAGTGCCAGCTACAGCAAGCCTTGAACCACTGTACTGGTTTCCATACTGCCCCATTTGATTGGCCATTAACCCAAAATCTCTACTAGCATTGCTGTTAGTCGCCACGTAATTTGTAACTGCTGGTGCAGGCTGTCTAATTCCGATACTCCCAGCTCCTCTATTACTCATTCCAAAATTAGGAACTGAACTTTCTGCCTTTGAGGTATAAGCACTTGAATCTCCTGATTTAAGCTTATCCATCAAATCCAAAAGAAACCTGGTATCAGATGAATGATTATACTTTTCCACCTTGACTACTGTTGACTTTACACGTTGTTCATCACTGAATGTTTCCTCCTTTACTTTCAACTTGAATATATATTTGGAAAAGGTAGCATTCCGAATGGTCTCTGAAAATTTCTCTTCATTTTGATCAACATATTTCAAGTGGTACAAATCTTTTGCAGATATGCCCAGGATCTCCTCACCACACTCCTGAAATGCAGTTGCCCATGTTAGGCCAGTATGATCCTGTATCTGGATCTGGAGTATATACCTATAGTCACATTCAGCAACAGACTGATCACACCTATCACAATGCCACCTCCCATCTCCATTATTTGTGACCTTTTTGCTGCATGGTCGATCCCCAATCATGATAGGACAAGCTGTGTAACAAAAATTGTCAAATTTTATGTATACGACGGTTGCATTGACAGTGATCCAATCTGGCTTCTCCTTTGTCCCTAGACCCTCATCTTTAATTTGAGATATGGTCTTTCTGATATCCGACCTAACCACACTCAATGTTTCCCTGGAAATGGAGACTGACTGGATATTCTTTCCTTCCTTGTCAAACCATTCTCTTAACCTGTGAGCCTCGGGAAAATCGGGTTCTATAAACAGCTGACTTGACAAAATAGTCCCCACCGCTTTCCCATTAAAATCATTGACCCTAGCTGATTTCACAGCAAGAACTGGAAAGACCCCAGAATCACACATTTCTTGCAGTCTTTGCCCGTCATCATTACAGAAGGTTCCCCATAGGGTTAATTCAACACTTCGACCAGACATATCTTTCAAATGGAGGGTTCTCTTGTGAGTTTCAGTACCATTTTTTCTCATTATTGTAGCAGCTGGACTAATAAATGAGACCACACCAATAACATCCACAATAAAGTTGTTCTCCATGGCTTCAATATCACTTATGGAACAGAAACGAAACTGCTGTCGTGGAATTGAATTGTCATCCTCCACACACAGCTGTACCATTGACGTAGTATCAAGAAAAATTTCAAGATCATTATGAAGGTGGTTGAAAGTCTTTTGAGCAGGTTTTAAAGTTCCCCTAGAAATCAAATAAACTTTACCTGCTTCAACTTGGTCGTAAAATTGGTCTGCCACCGCATTAAAGCAGGTTGCCCTGATTTCGCCACCGTCAGAGTCAAGAAGATCAAAATGGAAAACTTTACCATCACCACGTTGATTGTTATAGTGCCTAAGTTCTCCCTTGGATGTTACACGAGCCTTGATTGTCCACTTGCCCTGGTAGGGATTAAGAGCACCAATGGGAATTATCCTGGGAAGTGTTTCACTCTTAAGCACTTGTCCTCTGTTCATATACATAGCAGGTGGCTGCATATAGGCTGGTTGAGGTGTACGAGCATAATTGCTTTGATAAGACCGGGAAAGTTCCGGCCTAGGGCCACCAAAACTCATGTTCTGATTGTTAAATGATCCTGATCCACCAGAAAATCTAGCACCAGGCTCTGGTTTAGAATAGCTGGGTGTTTCATTTGTTGTAACATATCTTGCCGGATCAGAATTGCTGGAATATGAATTACCCGGTAATTGATTCATTCTCATGTTAACATGTTGTGGAGATGTACCACTCACATTTGGTTTATCAACTGGCGCACCAGCACCAGGCTCAGGTTTAGAATAACTAGGTGATTCATTTGTTGTAACATATCTTGCAGGATCAGAATTGCTGGAATATAAAGTACCCGATAATTGATTCATTCTCCTGTTAGCATGTTGTGGAGATGTACCAGTCACATTTGATTTATCAACTGGCCCACCAGCAAGCGAACTTCCACCATAATGTAGAGGATTCCCAGTAACTATCCTCGATTGATCATTGGACACTTGTGCGGGTGCAGAAGGCCTTTGCGCAGGTACAGGTTTTCCAATTGGCTCACAATTTTGCATTAACACCTCCAAATCCATAACAATAACAATCCTGAACCCAGGTAATAAAATCGCCATCTCATCAAAACGAATCTAACATACAAACTATCATAATACAAACGAACATCCAAAACTAATTAAAAAAAAAAAAAAAAACCTTTATCAATAAATTTAAGAACAGCCCCATTTCCCTTTAGAGCTATTAAATTTCTATAACCTAACTCCATTTTCTAAGTACACCCAATACAGAAAATTTTATATTAATAATTTCACTTCAATACTAACGAAAAAAGAGAACACATTTCCTGTAGATAATTAACTTACATGCGGTTTTGGATAACGTTACAGGTGAACTTGGTCAACCTAACAACGGAGCCAATCTGCAATTGCCCGGAATAGACTAACTCATTTCTCTGGGTGGCGAGCATGCCTTGCTGACTCAGCGACCCGTCCGACAGCACCATTCTGAATCTCTCTTGTTGCTGTTGCTGCTGTTGCTTAGAAACAACGAGCTTTAAATCCACCACTTGAAGCACGGGCATCAAGTGGCTGTCTGTCAGAACATCGCCCTTGCATATCAACTCTATTGCGCCCTCTGTCAAATTTATCGCCATCCCAGTAACGGAATTGGGAAATTGATCCCAAATGAACGGAAAGTTTAAATTTTTTCTGAAAACCCTAGGAGAGAGAAACTAAAGCGCCAGGGCCACTGAATGTTTTGAGAGGGAAAATGAAAGGTCTGCTTTTTGGAATTTTGGCCTCCAAGCCTCCTGTGTGAAATGTCTTGCCACGTGACCACGTCTGCTCTATATCACTTAAGTATAACAAAAAAAATACAGTTACCCCTAACCACTCTGTACTTTATAAAATATAAATAAACCCCCTTCAGAGTTCAGTTTATTTCACTTTATCTATGATTTCCTTTTCATAAAATATTTTTTTATCTTAATAATAAAACTACTAAAAAGATTGATTACCTTTTATATTACTAGGTTTAAATTATTATTGTGTTTAGTTCAATTGGAGTCTTATATTATTAATTAATGTGTTTGGTTCACAGTAATAACAAATGTCTTGAAATAACTTTTTTATTAAAATGTCCTTCGATGATTACTTGTATTAATAATTAATTGTTTAGTTGGTAGTAATAATAGATGTCTCGATTTCCTTTTACTAATTCTAGCCCATTTACCCTCTAGAAAGTACTATTTGTAAAATTTGTTTTCAGTAATTTTATTTTACCGCACAACCAAACATCAACATCTGTTTAGTTTTAAAATATTACCGTTGTTATCTAATATCACCTCCAACCAAATACAGCCTAACTATGCATCTTCAATTACTATATTTTCTTAATCAAAGACAAAACTTCTCACAATTTAATAATACAATAGCAATCCATTCCATAAAAATGATGTTGATATCGTGATTTGGCTATACGTATACATTTAAATTTATCTATATTTCCAATCTGCATCGGATGAATTGTTAGTCAATATACATCATCTTACGAGAATAGAGTATAGTGTAAATCAATGTACGATACTTTTTTAATTTAGTCTTCAAAAACAGTTTTAATTATTTAATTATGAGATAGTGTTAACTCATGGAAACAAAAAAAAAAAAACATCTCTATTGGCAAACTTAAATTGGCATAAAAAGATAAAAAATTATTAGGACATCTTATTTTTTATAGGAAAAATATTTTTTGGGCATTTTGAAGCATATAAGAAGCTGCCCTTAACCCAGAAGGACAATGATGCCTACATTTTTCCATCATCTAAAATTATTTCTTCAACAGCAGAATCGGCCTGGGCCTGGGCCTGGGCCTGGGCCTGGGCTTCGTCTGTTGCACGACAAATACATTTGCCGAAAATACAAAAGCCCCCGAATACACAACTAGCTCTACAATCATCACTGGTTTTACAATCCTGCAAGTCGAGGTGTTTTCCCATTACCATTGAGGATGACATACCTGCCAAAAAATAAAAATAAATTATTAATATTTTTGTTCTCAATTTAAATCTCGTATTTTTCGTGATATGGTAGTTAATCGATTTATAAATAATGTGATATAAGAGAGAATTGAGGAGACGATACTAACAAGATGAAACGATTAAGAAAAGCAGGAAAGCCGACGTTAGCAAAGACTTCTCCATTTAGTTTTCAAGAGCTTATTGATGACAAAAGCGATTTGAGAAAATGGAAATTAGTAATGTTTCTGTATTGGAAAAGATTAACCAGGGGAAATTTATATAAAAAATTGGGTAGATAAAGAATTAATTATCATTAAACAAATAATTAATTTTGTATTTAATAAGGAGATTGGCGTTTTATTTATTAATTAATTTAGTTTAAGGATTTAAAGAGGAGATTACGTTTTGATTCTATTTGATTTAAGGATTTCAAAATCTTTATTTTCACATATGTAACATAAAAATGAACTTTTTTTATCATTTAAATATTTGCTAATTGTTTGATTTTGCAATTTAAGATTGAGACCAAAAATACCATTATTTATATTAATTTTTTGACTTTGCAAATCTAAGACTAAGAAGAAAATTAAATAATTTTGATTTTTATCTTAATAAAAACGTGTTAAAGTTGAGGTTAAGTTTATAAGATCAAATCATTAAAGGGTCATCTTGTTTAAAAAGGTTCTAAATTAAAGATGATTGTGTTTATGTTTAGTCTTTAGGAATTGTTTTAATTTTTTTTTAGAATAATACTATACTTACAAACTTTCTTGTACAATCTAATGTAATGAAAAATGATTGATTGATTGATTACAAGTTAAAAATAAATTAAATAATTAAAAGAAATTACATGACAAACGTGTCAGGTTATGACATCAGTTTGTATGTGAGAGTTTGGATAAAAAGTTTACAATTGTAGTATTATTATTATTTTTGGATAGAGTAATATTACACTTACAAAGAAATCTTATAAATATGTCTATACAAAGTGATATGGCAGAAAATGAATGAAAGAGTGAATATGATAAGTTTAACTCTTTGTATTCACTATTCCCTTCATTTTATGTATTTGTATATAAATCTTTGTAAAATTTCATTGGTGTAATATTATTGTTTTGGGTAATACTATTCATACAAAGAAATTTACAAAGATTTATTATACAAAGTGATGTGGCAAGAGATGACCTAAAGAGTGTGTATGATAAGTTTGACCTTTTGTATTCGCTCTTTCATTCATTTCTTACTATCTCACTTTGTATAATAAATTTTTGTAAATTTTTTTATACGAAAAGCATTATTGAGTCAAGTCGAGACGACTTTTAAGATAATTGAACTCGACTCAGTTGCTACAGTGTCGAGCTCGGTTTGACCTCGAGTTTGATGAACTTGAAAAATCAAACTCGAGCTCGAGCTTGGCGGAAGCTTAAGTTTGGATATGGATTATTTTTCAATACATTGTTTCAACAACTAAACAAAGCCTAGGTAGGCAAACAAAAGAACTAAATAATACAACTAAAACTGAAAACGAAAGTTGGTTTCAACGAAGAGAGAAAATGTTTTTATTTTTATTTTTATTTATTAATTGTAAGATAAAAGAATCAGAGAATGAAACCTTCTGGATTTTAAACTTAAACTTCATCTTTACATTTTGAAACTAGTAGTTATAGAAAAGGTTGCTCAACATCACTACTTCACTGCTATTGGAAATATATACCGAATTGGATTTACATTAGGTGAAGGGATCGAAAATATATACCGAATTGGGCTTACATTAGGTGAAGGGTTTGAAGTTACAGCAATTTGAGTAAGAAGCCACCATGAGTAGCAAAGAATGGGGCAAACACCAGAGATTGCATTGCCACGAGCTTGAAACCTTGAAAGAGAAGAGAAGAAAATGAAGGGACAGAAAATGTTTTTATTTTTTATTCGTAAGAGAAAATATTTTTTTATCTTTTATTTGAAAAAAATATATATATTTTTTTTATTTTCTCTCTCTTGTCTTACAATTAATGTTGTGCCTTTTTTTTTTTACTCCTTTACTTCCACAATGTTGTCTCCAGCCCATCAATGATTCATTACTAGTTTTTTGAAAATTTTAAGGTGCGTTTGTCAATTTTAAAAACTAAAAAATTACACATCGCCCCCTATCAAATATACCCTCGAGCTTCATAAAGCTTGCGATCATGACGAGTTGAGTTTTGGCTTGTTTGAACTCGGTTTGACTAAAAACTGAGCCACTTGGCTCGACTGACACCCTAGTCCAAATGATATGCAAGCTCGACTCGACTCGATTGACACCCCTAGTCCAAATGGTATGTAGGTTGATAATGAATGGTATGAGTTTCCGAATTGGGCAACAAGATGGAGTGAGCATACAAAGGTTACTTGCTTAAATAATTAAATTAATGGTAAGTTGGAGATCAAATTGATCTAAATTAAATAGGCGATTATATTATAAATATATTTAATTGTGACGACTATGGTTTCTATTACAATATAGTAATGAAGCAGGTTGACTTACTAAAGAAAGACTGATGAAACTTTAATTAATAAATTTACAAAGTCTAACTTATCACATTTTTAGATATAACAATTAGATCTAACTAAAAGATCATTTTAGTAATTAATTAATCATTTTGTTGCGTTAATTTTCTTCATGAATATATTTAAAAATCATTTTAGTGAAATTTAAAAACTTATATAATTAGCTAATCAATTTCTAGACTTATTTAAATTATTGGGGCAGATCAAACTAGATTTAATTTAATTACTATTAGAACGTATTTAGCCAACTAATCACATTATAAAATAATAAAAATACCATTATTGATATATTAAGGGTTGGTGCAAATCAAATTGTCCTTTAATTATATAAGAAATTAGTTATATAAATTTGTTTGTGATATCTAAAGTCAATGTATACAATTTGTAATCTATACGTTAAAGTAAAAAAATATTCAAGATTGGTTTCAAGTCATAGCTGATTGGTGAGATATGGAACGACTATTAGGGTACGTTGGTTCGGACAATGTTTTATTACTGAAAAATTATGATTACTAGTAAGATAGATTACCAGTGAAGATTATCGAGTATAAAATATTATTATGTTTGGTTCGTTGCAGATGTATAAATGATTAATGTGTTTGGTTGCCAGTCAAATAATATTATTTAGAGTTGTTTTACTAAAATGCCCTTACTAATTTTGATACATGAGTATCCATTATGATTGTGTTTGGTTGAAGAGGTACAATTTTTAACATTTGTATTGAGTTTCTATACTTATTGATTATTTGTCAACACTTCTATATTTTTGGGAGCCTATGTTTAAGCTTAAAATTGCCAAATCTTGTCCAAATTTGATGTAAAATTTATTTGACTTAATTTAAGTAAATAATCAATGAGTTGGTCAAGCTTATTTTGCCATTTCTTGTTCTTGTACAAAGAGAACAATTTATTTTCAGCAGACACTAACAACAACCACCAACAACAGCCACAACAACCACCAAAACACATCATTGCTAACCATCAGCCACCAACAACAGCCACAGAACAAACCACCTATGCCTTCAAACCACCATTTTTCATATGACCATATCTCCCAAATTCTAAACCAATCAGATATACTTCATCACAAACCAACATACAATAACATCTCACCAACTACACAACCTCATTTCAAAACAACCGCAAATTACACATTCAAAAATTAACATACAATAACATCCAACTGTTCATTTCCAATTTTGATGTTGAAAATCAGTTTATGTATTTTATAATTATTTCAATACAACATAAACTATCATTAATTACATATATTTACAACGTATGTTATTATATGCTTATACCTTTACAAATCTCCATTCCAAGAATGAAAAACTTTATCAGCGACTCACTCTATAGAATGTCCAACTTCAGTTTCTCCTTAAACAGTTGCACATCTTTTTGACAAAACCAATCCTTCTTCAACTGTGTTGAGCCACATTTGAATTCAACAACAAACTAAAAAAGATACTATTTTTCAAAGTAATCTAAAGTTAAAATAAATTGTATATGGTTGACAATTGCATCACTTACAAAGTATGGGACCCGTAAGTCATGGAAAATAACACTGGTGCACCTTCCAGGAACTTATAAATATAATAAAGGACAAAATATCCCCAATCAGTTTGGTTTTTTTGCTGAGACACTTGGGTTGATTTAACATTCACAATGTCAGTTACCCTTCGCAGTCAAGAGAACAAAATAAATTAAAATTTTGATTGTTCGTGTCTAACAATATTGACCTCAAGCACCATGAGAGGTATATTAACAACTCGTTTACTTTGTCCCCCCGCAGTTACATCTTCACTGATGTCGACAACAAACCTGCCCAACAAGTTGTGCAATTAGAATCGACACATAATTGAAGAGATAATTCAACATGCCTTAAAAACTTACAATCTGGAACTGAAACAAGTTTGATTCATGGATAACTTACTTTTTGATCAAAGGTTCAAACCTCCTTGGGTTAGCAGATTGTGGTGAATCTAATAATAATATGTAGTTTCTGCCTACATCTGATCGTGCTAATCCTCTTATGTTGCATAAGACCAAAAGACTCCAGTGACCCCTGCATTACAAACTTGAAATATTAGTAGCCCCATTACTACATGTGAACATGGCATAACATTTGAACAATTTATCAACAACTACTAACAATAAAACTATGGGAATGGACACATATTTCTTTGAGAATGTATGTTCTTTGTTTATCCATCTCAAAACCTTCCATCTATGAGGTTGTTGTGAATAGAGATAAAACCACATGGAATTGATACACTTGAATTTCGAGATGTCCACTTCGCCATAACTTTTCCACAAGTTGTTGTCATAAAGCCAATATCAATATCCAATAGCAAAACAGTTTTCCATTTCAACATTATTATTGCATGCAGATGAGAAGCATACCTCAAGTGGCGGTCGAACATACTACTGCTCAACATGCTGTGCTCTGTACTCATGGTAATTCGCTTACTTGCACTTCGTGGAGGTTTATTAACTATTAAACATATGGAAATACTATTAATTTCCACCGTTAGTAATTAAAAGAATATACAATTTAAGAAAACCTCATTCATTACCTTCATTAATGTTTTCTGAGTAAAGAAGTCGTGTAACATCTGTATCTATATGGCATCCATGGTCTCCATGGTCAACACTATTTGCTTGGGTTAACTTGTTTGTTTCCATCACACCTGCCATTAAAACAAATATGCAAAGTGAACGAATTATTTGTTGAATAATTTTGTCCTTCAAATTGAGTAAAAAATTATGGCTCCAGTTTAAGCTTACCCTCATTTTTGTCGTCTTTGGCCCTATGGCACATAACCATGGCCTGTCCATGTTGACGTCGAAACCTTTTCCTCGCTCAAATTGTGAAGGTGGCAGATTACTTGAAATAATTTTAGTAGTTAGCAAAGAACAAGTCAATAGAATTACAATGTGAAGAATAAATATGAAATTAAAACCCGAGTTAAATATGGTATACCTTGCACCCAATTTTCCACAATTTGCAGAGCATGACAATGCGAAATAAGAACTAATTAAAATGTAAAAGAAATGGCAGCAGACAACATCATATCCCATAACTTAAAACCATTCAAATTCCTTAATAATAACCACTTCATTACATAGCAAAATCTATCCATTGTGGGATACAGGTAAGTGCTAACACAATGCACTATCAAACCTAAACCAAAAAATGTACCATACAACCACGAACATTACAAATGCATATCTATACCATTGTCATTCCTAGTCCAAAAAATTAACGTACCCATACAATTGACATCTATCGATCTTTTCACAGTTAGCTAAACTAACACATCATTTGCACAAAAAAAAAAAAGAAGTTAATAATAATATGGCTAAACATCAAACGATAGACAATATACATTACTTTCTGCGAGTTGCTTTCTCACATACTCCCGCCTAAAATGAAGCGGTAACCTGAAGAAAAACTTGACTTTGTGTGGTTCCTTGCAAATCGCCTCTTCGGCCTCCTACATCTCATCATCTGTGAACCCATCCAATTCAGCTATTGCATTGAACAACATCCCCATTCTGTCTTTCTTCTGATACTCTCGTTTAAAAACAAGGAAATTTCCTTAATTTCTTCGCGGGTTCCCTCGAAGGCTTTGCCAAACTTGCCCATTTGATTCATGAAGTCTGTAAAACTTTCTTCCCTTATCTTCCTCTTAACATTGCTGATTGACCTTCTATTGGGGCCCCCCGTGGATGTCTGACATGTAGAGGCAACAACCTCTTCCTTCACCCGAACATTGCTTTGCCCGTCCACCTCAACGTCAACATTGACATCCATTTGAACGACATCCATTTGAACGTCATCCTCTACAGACTGTTCTGTCTCATAGTCATCAATAACATCAACAACAGTCTCAACAGTCACTCCGGTAGCTCGGTCTTTTTCGAACACTTGGACTAATGAGTCGTAATGAGGAAATGGTTTGTGCTTTAGCCCTTTCACATTAGGGTGACACTAAAAAAAAATAATACAATGTCAATGTATATACATTGTAACATATGCAGTACACAAAGTAAAAAAAAAATAGTGGCAATTAAAAGACACTTACCTTAACCCAGTCATCAAATACACCTTTGTTTGCCGTAAACATTTCTCAACATCATTCCAACCGAATCCGCTACCATGTTTGATCATCTCATTGATAGAATTATAATAACGTTTCAACAACTTAATCTTGGACTCTATGTGGGGTATGGCCTTGAGGCCATGTACGTGCAACCTTTCTTGCAACATCTTTTCTAGTTGTGGCAAATACCCAACCTTAAATGTGCTGTTTTCAGCATTTCAGTCACACTTTCCTTCAGAATCACTAGGCATTGAACAAGCTATGCGTCTTCTGCCTTCGTCCATTGTCTCTTGGATGCAGTAGTCTTGACTTTGCCCTTTCTTTTTCTCATAACGTTGGCTTTCTCCAAACTCAAACTCTTGTCGCCACTTTCATTTTTGGAATCTGAGATGTCTATTCTGTAAACAAACTTCACCAGTTAGCAAATAAATAAATGAGAAAACAAATTTTAACATTCATATACTATGAGAAACAACTTACAGAGAAAAAAAAAGGGACAAAATTTATAAGAGGGAACACTAAAATGAAGATACACGACATATATGCATAAAAATAACAAAGCAACTCCATTTCAACCATCCAACATATACATAAACCAAAAGAACACAACCAAATGTTCAAATATTTAAAATACAGTCACTCAAAAACAAGGTAAACATAAAAAGTTGTTTACAACCGAGAACAAAACAACATTCAACTATTTCGGGAAGACATCCAACTGTTGAACATTTCTTGTGCCAAAATATCTCTCCATGCAGTCCAAACAACACTCTTCTCCACCTACCTTATTACTTCGCCATCATCCTCCTCCTCTTCCAGAGCATTCACATCTTCACCAACCTCACACTCTATTGGGTCTATTGTCATTTTACTTCTTATGAAATTATGTAAAAGGCAACATGCCATAATAATTCGGCATTGGGTTTTGATGGGATAGTAAGAAGTTTCTCGCAAAATTCCCCATCTTTTCTTCAGTATGTCAAAACAACTCTCAATATAATTTCTTGCTTGAGAGTGTTTCATGTTGAAGTATTCTTGGGCTGATGTTGGTTGTTATCCTTGCCTTCACTCATTCAAATGATATCTTTGGCCTCTGTACGATGCAAGACCCTTCCCCATTGGTGTATCTTGCATCACATAAGTAATACATCCCTAGCATTCCATTACACATGTTAGATTGAAGTAACCATATACTTTGTGATTGTATAGTAACATATAAAACAGATCTGGATTGAAGATTTACCTAGGGGGACCTTTAACCCATTTCTCTTACTAATGACATCCTTCAACACTCTACCATCTGCAGTTGAACCTTCCTAACCCAAGATGACATAAATGAATTGCATGTCTGGTGCGCAAACACCCATCACATTTGTTGCAATTTCATTATTTTGGTTGCGATACCTGGGTTTAGCACAATTGTTAACTGTAACACAAATATATGTTCCATCAAGGGCACCCAAACAATTTTATGAAGACAAAAAAAAAAAAAAAAGTGGAATATTGAATCATTTGTGGATAAAGTTATAAACAAACAAATATGAATTAATTAAAAGAGTTTTTAAATACCTTGAACCACTTCCATCTATCATCAGTTGAAGTCTCTGGGATTGGATCAGGTTTTTTTAGCAAAATTGTATGCAACCTCAATACAACTTGCAACACTGCAGGCAAATTTCTTGAAATTGTCTCTCCTGACTTAGCGGTTTGTCTTTTAAGAAGTCTATTCTTCACATGGTGCGCAATTATGTGAAGAAAACTAGCAACCATTTCTTTTATAGTGGTATTTCTAGCTGAAACTAACCAGTCGTTATTTTGTAGTAAATGACATAACTTATGAAAAGTTGTCATATCCATTCTATAGTTATCTAGACACTGCCTATCACTATCAAAAACCATGTTATGTAAAGTAATTGTCCTAATATTACATCTATAAGGTAGATCACCCATGTATCTTATAGAACCCCTACCCGCGTGAGTAAAATAACGCTTACGTGTATGTCTATTCTTATATAGCATAACAAGCCCAACAAGTAGAAGCATGGCAAACATGCTTTCCATCATGTCCAATTGCAAAATCAAGATTGTGACCAAACTCATCTTTTGCCTTAGGGGTAAACGAGTCATAGTGGTTTCACCTAATCCATGTACCAACAAGCATATTATTACTGAAAAACACCTATACCAGAGCACTAGACAAACTAAAATATAAACTCTATACATTAGCATCAAAGACATCAGTGAACATTGTAGACAAACATATAAATAACAATCAAACATACAATCTAACAATTTGTAAATACGAAAGGCATATATATATATATATATATATATATATATATATCAAACAACATCAACCCAAGTTATATTTGGAAATGCATGCTTAACTCTATACAATAAATAAACACTTTCAATTTAATGTCAATCAAGACAACTTAATTAAGCTTTATTATATTCACAGAAGAAGATTGATGCTAATAGACCCAGTTTATATAATATTGTATTTGTAATCAACGTACCCCCGTTGAAATATATATAT
>WYDK02000017.1:2321430-2338850 GCA_009867345.2 Toxicodendron radicans
ATATATATATATATATATATATATATATATAATACACGATTACAATTTAATACTGATCATCAAACAACATTAGCCTAAGATATATTTGGAAATGCATGCTTAACACTATACAATATATAAACACTTTCAATTTAATGTCACTCAAGACAACTTAATTAAGCTTTATTATATTCATAGAAGAAGATTGATGCTAATGGACCCAGTTTATAGAATATTGTATTTGTAATCAACGTACTCCTGTTGAAATAGGAAATATTCAAATTATTTCTATAACCTTAATTCTAAAACCTCAACATAATATTAGATTAATGCATGCAGATTGTATTTGACAATATACAATAACATCCCACTCACAAACCAACGTACAATAACATCCCACTCCAAATCTAAAGGTCAAAATGCATAGATACCGAGAAGAATGTGGTTTGTATAAGAAATTAATAAATAATGAAATTATGTTTAGAATATTGTCAAAGGAAATAGAAGACATGAAAAATGCAGCATTGTTCTTAGTCTTGTGAAGTGTCAAAATGGTTAAAAGAAAATAAAAGGATTGAAACAATTTTCGAATTGAAAAGTGACCAGTTTGTAGGTATGTGCTTGAAATTCATCACTTGAATCAATTATTCATCAAATGGATGTAAAAAATATATTCTACTTTACATTATCTCATAAATACTTGAACTCTAAACTGTTACTTGGGGTTGGGGGAGTTTCTTATTTTCTTGACATCCACCGAAGGAAGGGTATATGGATGGACTACAATCCAATCATTTTAAACTAAAAACACCTAACCCTCATTCTTTTAAACTCCAGTGCTAGAATGATTAGAGTGAAGGTATGAAAGTTGTAGAGAGGCTATTATCTATTAAACCAATTAAGAAAAAAGCTTATATTATAGTTTGTTAAAAAAAATTCCTTTTAAGTACCTTTTCCTAATGTTAATATATAGTTTGTAAATGAGATTTAGCATTAGCTAAAGCTGATTTCGAACTTCCAAGAGAGACTGACAAGTTGTTCATTGGAAAGTAATACAAAATTTATATGATTTTGTTAATTCCTACTATATAAATCAAGCCGCTATGTAGTATTGATCAGATCTTTAATATTATCCTAATTTCGAAATTAATTAAGGAACTCACAAGCAGGGAGGTCAAGGCTGCAAATATTCAGCTCAATCACATACTCACAAACTTTTTCCTTTTATTTATCTCCATTAACATATTATTATCTTATATGAACCCAGACTTTACTCAACCAAACTCAAACAATTTCAATCAACAATTAGAGAGAAAAATTCAATATATATATATATATATATATATATGGATAAGAAGAACAAAACAATAATCCTCTGTACTCAGAATTGAAAATAACAAAAGAAAACAAGAAAAAAGATAATTCTACCAATTTCAAGATTCTTTTAGTTATTGGCACATCATGTTGTCTAATTAGTACGAAGCTTCACAAAGTTTCACCAAGGATCAAGAAAACATCCTTTATAACTTCTCCCCAAACATTATTAATTATAACTGTCACTAAATATTTAATTTAATGAAACCCTTTGCTCAGAATTCAAAAAATTTAGAGATAATTTTGACCTTCAACATTATTATAATGCATAATAATTCGAATATGGCTCAAATTAATTGCAAAAACTAAGTGAAAATGTCATGAAACAACTTCTTTCTATAAATCAAATCATTCATAAGCAAAACCAACTTCATCTTATATATTCTACACGATATATACAATTTCCCAAATGAACTTCTCATAATTTAGATAATATATATTAGAAGCCTAAAACGAAAGTGATTGAAATATTTTTAGGAAAGGGGTTAACTGCTTACAACGATGAAGACTATCGTCGATCGAAGAGATAATACGATGGAATTCGTGAGTGAAATATATCGGCAATGATAAAAATCAGATAGTTCAGTCAGATTTAAGAACCTAAAATGAAATTGATTTCACATATTTATAGGAAAGGGTTTACTTAACGCCGTTTGATTCACGTCGATTGGAGAAAGAAGATAGGGTTGGCGCCATTGATATCGTCATCAAAGAGAAGTGAATGGAAATGGTGAGTTTAGGGTTTCACGATAATAATAATATATATTGGTAGTTTATTTGAACTTCAGGGGCATTTTTGTCTCATAAAATTGGATTATGGGGGCAGAAAAGTCTTTCTATTACTTTTGGGTAAAATGTAATAAGATGAATGAATGAGGAAAAATGTGTCCGAAATGAAAAAATTTTAAGGGCAAATTTGGTATAAATTTAAGATTACCTCGGTAATTCTTTAATAACACCCTTTGAATGTGGTAATCTGATTACCCCATATTTGACCAACAGTAACCACTATTGAGATTGAATGATTATCGTTAAATTTTATAACTTGTAAACCAAACATTGGAATCTGAGAAATTTAAAAAAAATTACGGGAGTAATCTTTTTTTAGGCCTGACCAAACGCATTGTTAGTTTAATTTTATTGAACAAATATTAATTGGTCAAGATCAAGATTAATAAAGCGTTTAATCATATTTAACCAGAATATAGAATGAATCTAAAAGATTTAAAAAGACTATGTATCATCTCTACCATAATTATTATATTTTAGGTGGTCAAAAATTGATAATAATGTTTTCAACCAATTACAAAATCAAACAAACTCACAAGATCCATGTCCTTTTCCATCAAATTAGAATAAAAAGCCTAAAAAAAAAAGCAGTATTCAACCCTAAAATAAACTAAATTGAAATGAGCAACACACATACTTAAAACTGATAAAACATGAAACGAAGTTAATTATGGCACCTTGAGTGGTTGCAAGTCATAGTAAAAAAACTCCTCCTTTCTTTAAGTAGTCAATTCCTACAACACTCAACCCTCCAATCCAGAGTTCTAATAATTAAGTGATGATTTCAGGAAAAAGAAAAAACAATAAAACATGTTCCTCTTTAGTTACATTACTCCATACCCAATCCTCAACAAATCCTAAATTTTTACCCTTTTTTTTTTCTTTTAATCTTCTATTTTCTACCCACAAATCCACAATAAAAAAAATCCAAAACCTATTTTGCACAAACAAAACTCATCTTTGTATATGTTTCTCTGCAAAAAATTAATCCCACAAAGAGGAGAAAACAACCCATCTGATAGAAAACCCAACATAACATGAACATCCAATTTCAAATCACAACCCATTAGCACAAGATCAAGCATGGAAATTGATAGAAAATCAAACAATCCCATGATCCATAACAACAACCAACAAAAACAATTAAAAAAAAAAGCCAACAGAGATCCATCTCAAACAATGATTGAAAACCCATCTGAAGCCATCGAAAACGTGAGAATCTAACAAAATAAAAAGGTGCCAGAAGCATATACAAAAGGGATAAATGGGGCTTCAAATTTAGGGATGACATAAAATGAGTAGTGAGAGCTTGAACAATTTCAAAAGTTTTAAGAGCTAACAGATAAGAGAAAGACAAAGAGAAAGAGAGACTGAGAGAGTAAAGTAATTTGGGGATAAAAAATGGGTGGAGACTGGAGAGAGTTTTACTTTGATGTGCGCCTGTAGCATATATATATATATAGCAATTTAAAAAAAAATTTGAGGATAGGCCTAGACCTACCCTCAGTGGGGTTGGGTTCGCCCCTGCTCACAGTACCCTTATGCTGGAGCTTTTTCAATCGATCCCGAGCCATTAAGGATGTATGTGTAATACCCAAGTGGTCGAAGGTATGTTCCTAACTCAAAAAATTTCTTTAAATGTTAATTTTATGTTAAAAAGCACAAAATCTAACTAAGGACAAAATAGTCAATTCATTTGGAACGATATGCATCAAGTATCCATAAAATATGTATTAGGGGCAAAATAATCATTTTGCCTATGGATAAGCATTACAAAAGTCAAGGATGACTAAGCTAATTGCAATTAATGATCATTAATTAAAATAATAAGTATGTTTAGTACAAATTGACCAAAATGGCCTTATATAAAGAATTAAGGACTTATGAGTAATATAATTGTAATAATTGGGCCAATAGCATAGTTTTGGAAAATAAATGAAATATTTTCCTATGATTGAGAGGAAAATTCGTCCAAGGCAAGAGGAGATACCATTTCTTCAACCTTTCTTCCATTTTCTCTCAAATCCTCCATGAAACAAGCTTTCTCTCTCTATTTTTCAAGGATTTTTGCATAATTTTTCAAGGAGGGCAAGATAAGAGCCTTGGATTTTAAAATTGAAGGGTTTAAGGTAATGATTAAAAACCCTAGTTTTGATGTGATTTGAAGATTTGAGGTAGATGTTGAGGTCTAATGTTATATATGTAGGATTAAGGTCTAAAGGAAGATGATTTGTGGTTATCCTGATGTTTTGTTTTGATGTAAATAATGTAAATGATTATTTTTTAATAGAATATGATAGGTAAAATGTTTTGAAACACCTTTTGGAAGCTTTCATCACATGAATGAAAAAAGGTGTTAATATGTTTTGATTTATTAATGCTTAGATAAATTTAAAGTTTTTTTTTTGGAAGTACAAATTTTGATCTTGTGGGACATCTTATATGAATGTTTGGGATATTATTATTATTATCTCTGCACATGTTTCTTAAATACAACTCGTTTTCTAGACATGAATTCTCTAGATTCTCATTGAGGTACATTAAAAGAAAACCTGACTGGGGAGGGGTTTTACATTTGGTATCAGAGCAAGTATTTTGTTATCTTAAAAAGGGTGTTTTAAGATGTTTTCTTTTACAGAGTCATGCATTTATGAGAATTGATGACAATATCTTTCATGTAAAGTCCCACTGCTCCAATTGTCCAATCGTTGTAATTATGTTTACCTAATTTTAAGTAAGGATTGATTTAGATGGTTGACCTTATATGTGTGATTGTGATGGGGATTAAGTATAAGGAGAACAAGGAGAACATATCTATGTCGCAGTGATGCTCTGAATGCACCAGTTGTTCCAACTGCACCTTAAGCTTATAACCTACCAGCTGCTTCTCCAAGCGCTTCGGGTTTAGATGTTGCAACATTGGAGCGTATGATCCAGGAGGTTATTAATAGAGCCTTAAGGAGAACCTCTTCGAAAAGTACAAGTACCCCGAAAACGACCATTATGGTACCAAGCCAAGCAGTAAGCATGAGTACCCTAGAAACAATGGTCACTCCAAGATAGATTGAACCAATTTACAACCTCTCAAGTAAACACCAGCCTTCAGAATTAAACAACACCAGTGATCCTGTGGTAGCAGAACAATTGATCAAGTTGGTGGAGAAAGCTACCGTTCTATTTCATATGATAGATCAAAAAAAGATCTGGTATGCTACGTACCTGTTGAGAGGACATGCTATGACATGGTGGGATGAAGTCCACCCACGAATCTTTCCAATTGAGTATGTGGTCATCAACCCTCTTAGACATATGGTGAAGTTATCGCTAGAGCCATTAGATATGAGGTGTACTTAAGGAAAAAGACCAGATTAGCTTTTCCCTCAATAGTGGCAAGCAATTCTCTCCATATTGGCCAGTCCAGTCATGCAGAACAAGTTGTTGGTAGATATGATAAAGGTAAAGGCAAGAAATGAGTTCCACCTAAAGCCAATAAAAAGGACATGAAGAAAAAATGCCAATAAAGGAAGGATGAGATCGGTTACTGTAAGAAATGTCAGAGGATACACAAGGGTGAATCTCTGGTGAGGACCAATGTTTGTTTCAGATACCGCTAGCCAGGTCACATTGCTAGAGATTGCCACACTGGTTTGGTAACTTCAGTACCCACAGTTGAAGACACGATAGCCAAAGTATATAGTGTGGCCTAGATACAGGCAAATGCCATCCCTTCAGCAGTCACAAGTCAGTTATTATTTCATGATACTCCATTGTATGCCTTAATTGATTCTGGTGCCACATATTCATTCATCTCCTATGGTATGATTAAGAGATTACGGTTAACGCCTATGAGAGTAAAACATGCCGTTAGGATTGAATTGCCTGATGGTGAAGGTGTAGTGACCAATGAAGTCTTAATAGGGGAGTTAATGACTATTAGAGGTTGAGATATGATAGTAGATTTGATTGTCTTCAATATGCCAGATTTTGACATCATTCTAGGGATAAACTCTCTTAGTAGATATGGAGCATAGATAGATTGTCGTAGGAAGAAAGTCAAGTTTAATCTAGACCATGGGGACAACTTCATTTTTGGAGAAAAGCACCCAACTAGCATGATGGTTAATGCAACAAAAGTTAGAAAGATGTTGAAAAAAGGGTGTTCTGGGTACATTGCGCCTGTAGTAAGTAAGAGAGAGAGTTCAAGCCCAAGTGTACATGTTGTACATGTGGTAAATGAATTCATTTATGTGTTTCCAGATGAATTTCTAGGCTTACCTCCAGAGAGGGAAGTAGAGTTTAGTATAGAATTGGCCCTAGGTACGACCTTAATTTCAAAGGCTTCCTATCGCATGGCCCCAACTGAGCTCCAAGAATTGAAAAAACAGTTACAAAATTTGTTAGATAAGGGCTTTATTAGAGCGAGTCATTCCCCATGAGGCACTTCAATTCTATTTGTGAAAAAGAAGGATGGAGAGGATGTGTATATATTACTGTGAACTGACTAAAGTAACGGTAAAGAATAAGTACCTATTGCCCATGATAGATGATTTGTTTGACCAGTTGAGAGATGCCTGAATGTTTTCTAAAATTTATCTGAGGTCAGGGTACCACCTGTTAGTGTAGGTGTCGTAGAGCCAATCATGTTGTAAATTGACTCTTTGTAAAAACGTATTAATGTTTATAATAAAAGGTTTTTCTATATCATTACTCATATGTTATTTAAAATATATTGATATATGCCCGTAGAGTGGTTGAATCATGACGAAGGTATCAAATGTTTAAAATCTTGATAGTGAGAACCTTATGACCATAAATGATGGTCATTCTAAAAGCATCCATAGCCACAATATTATTCTGAATTAAGGGCACATATAAAATGGTAAAACTATCATCGTGTTTTTATATGTGTCGAACAACCCTATCGAAAGACAATGAAAAATCTCACTTGTCGACGTTATTTGGTGATAACCTTGTGCGACACACGAGTGTTTGCTTTATGAGCAAATTCACTGGAATGACTCACCTAGAGGATTCCATATAGATGGTAACCCCAGAGTCTATGGAAAAATCCTCTAACGAATAGTGGTGCATGTGATCCTTTGACTTGAGATCACCAAAGCACCATGTGTGAATATTGATATAGTTTGACGCTAACCTAGCGTAACTCTTTTTAGGGTTATCACTATGATAGTGATTGGCTATGTCAAGAAACATATTATGGCTATAGTGGATCGACATAGGATTTGTCACTCCTGATTACGGGAGAAGTTATCTCGAAAAGGTATTCGATAAATGGCAATGACCGAAAATTTGTGGCCACAGTGGAATTGAGTTGTCACTTAAATCCAATTTTGGTTAGGTCGTTGGTTCTATGATCGAATAAGAACACATCAAGGAAAAATATTGAAGTTGACATTATTTCTATACTTCAAGCCTTGATGAGATGACAAATGACGAAAGAATTTGATTGTACAGTAACCATATCATTGATAGGAAGCGATGTCGTCGAATCCGAATCTATCGGGTGACCATAATGCCTTGCTAGATGCCAATCTTGGTCTGTGTATAGTGAAACAATTAATTGAGTATTAATCGCGATACCGTGTATTGCTGATACGATAAGAAGCCTATGGGTCACACACATATGAGATGCTTTAAGAATTAAATTGAGAGAAGGGTATTTTCGTCATTGTGATGAAAAATATCGTTTTGATATTCTCACAGAGCAATTAAATTTGTTGGGGTTGTTGCCCAAATATATTTATTTATTTAATATATTTAAATTAAATTAAGTTATTATTGTTAATGTTAATATATTTATATTAATTGATTTAATAATAATAATATTTAATTTAATATAAGAGGGGGTTTGGTTTTAGGAATATCTATTCCATATAGGAATATATAAGGAATAGATGGATATTCCTATATGGAATAGGGTTTTTAGTTGCACTATAAAAGGGCAACTTAAACATAAAATTAAGTGAATTAATTTTCACTCTAAAACTCTCTCTCTCTCTATCTCTGGCCACTCTCTAATTTTGAAAAGAAAATTTATTTTTCTCTTGATTCTTATAACTCATTCGTTCCATCTAGCAATTGAAGTGTGGGTATTATCTTCGTGTGAACTTTTTTCGTGCTATTTGACGTTTGAATCAATAGCGAATCCAAAGTGTAGGAGCCGTCAACAGAAGTATAACAAATCTATTTGTTTTAATAAAATTTTGAATATATATTCTTCACTCGGATCTTGGAAATAGGTTTTAAAACGAAAGATTTTGTTTTTCCGTTGTCTTAACTCGTTTTAACAACCTTACACCACCAAGTTAGAGTGGCTAAGGAAGATATACTGAAGACGGTTTTCCGGACGAGGTATGGGCATAATAAATATCTTGTGATGCCATTCGTATTGGCTAATACACCTCCAATTTTTTTGGACTTGATGAACTGAGTTTTTCATGATGTCCTTGACAAGTTCATAGTGGTGTTTATTGACGATATCCTAGTTTATTCCAAGACTCTAGAAGAACATTTGAGATTTGTGCTACAGAGATTAAAAGAGAAACAATTATATGTCAAATTTAAAAAATGTGAATTTTGGTTGGATCAGGTTACCTTTTTGGGCCATGTGATCTCTAGAGATGGTATATTAGTGGATCCTAGTAAAGTAGAGGCAGTGCTCGAGTGGCAAAGGTCGAGGACAATGAAAGAGGTTAGAAATTTTCTAGGCTTAGCAGGGTAATATATGAAGTTCGTGGAAGGCTTTGCAAAGATAGTCATACCACTTACAACTCTCACGAAGAAAGAAGTTCCCTTTGAATGGATAAAAGGATGTGAGCAAAGCTTTCAGAAGTTGAAGAAGAGACTAACTACAACTCCAATCCTTACGCTGCAAAATGAGGGCATTGATTATGATATTTATGTTGATGCCTCCCACAATGGTTTGGGAGTAGTGTTGATGCAACAAGAGAAAGTCATTGTTTATGCCTCCAAATAGTTGAAATACTATGAGAGTTGATATCCTACCATGATTTAGAATTAGCAGCAGTGGTTTTTGCCTTGAAGATATGGCGACACTAATTGTATGGAGTGAAATGCAATATATACATTGACCACAAGAGTTTGAAATATTTCTTCACTCAGAAAGAACTGAATATGAGATAGATGAGATGGTTAGAATTGGTGATAGACTATGACTATGACATCAAATACCATATAGGGAAAGCTAATGCAATAGTAGATGCCTTTAGTAGAAAAGTCTCTTTATCTCATATTACAGTACATAGACAGTTACAACAAGAGATCCTCCAAGAAGAAATTGAAATTGTAAGTAAATGAGGATTAGCCCAAATTGAGATCAAGATGAAATAGGCTGAAGATGATCCCTGCAAGGTAATTTGCCAACGGATGGCAGAGGATAAAGAGATAGTCTTTAAATGGTCAATGAGGTATAAAATATGTGTACCTCAAGATGAAGAACTAAGGAATAAAATCCTTAGTGAGACACACAATAACTTTATACAGCTCACCCTGGGAGGGTAAAAATGTATCAAGATGCAAAGAAAAGCTACTGGTGGTCAGGTATGAAGAAAGACATTGTCGATTATGTTACCATATGTTTAACATGTCAATAAGTAAAGGCAGAGCATCAGAGACCATCAGAATTACTCCAAACCCTAGAGATTTGTAAATAGAAATGAGAGGATATCTCGATGGATTTCATTATGGGACTTCATAAAGTTCAGCGAGGATATGATGCAATATGGGTAGTGGTTGACAAATTGACCAAGACAACTCATTTTCTACCCGTGACAGATAAGATAGATGCATTTCAATTGAGGCTAATATATGTCAGAGAGATTGTGAGATTACATGGAGTACCCAAAATAATTGTTTCAGACAGAGATGCCAAGTTCATATCAGCTTTCTAGGTTGGAATGTATAGAGCAATGGGTACAAAGGTAGCCTTCAGTATGACTTATCATCCTCAAAAGATGGTCAAACTGAAAGAACTAATCAGGTAATTGAAGACATGCTCAGAGTTTGTTGTATGGATCATAATGCAAAATGGAGTCATATACTTCCATTAATAGAATTCACCTACAACAATAGCTACCAATCCATAATCCAGATGGCCCCATATAAAGCATTATATGGAAGAAAATGCAGTTCTCTTTGCATTGGGATGATATTGGAGAGAAAGACTCATTGATTCAAGCAATTGGACCATAAATGACTCAAAAAATTATTGAAGATGTTAAGCTTATCAGAGAAAGAATGAAACAGGCCCAGGATCGACAAAAAGAGCTATGCCGACCTAAAAAGAAAAGAAGTGGAATTCCAAGTGGAAGACAAGGTTTTTGTAAAAGTCGCGCCATATAAACATGTTAGGAGATTTGGGAAGAAGGACAAGCTCGCTCCGCACTACATTGGACCCTTTGAAGTATTAGAAAGGATATGGAAAATAGCTTATAGACTTACACTGCCAATGAGCATGGAAAGAGTCCATAATGTGTTCCATGTCTCGATGTTGCGTAAGTATGTTAGTGATCATTCACATGTCCTTCAGATAGAGGAAATGGAATTACATGATGATTTGGTTTATGAGAAACACCATGTTCAGATCCTTGACAGAAAGATAAAAGAACTCAGATGCAAGCAAATTCCACTAGTAAAAGTGTTTTGGAAGAGTCACAAGATAGAAGAAGCTACTTAGGAAGTGAAGCAAGATATGAGAAGTCGATACTTGGAGCTGTTTCTATAATTTGGGGGACGAAATTATTATAAAAAGGGAGGAAATGTAATACACAAGATGTCGAAGGTATGTTCCTAACTCAAAATAGTCCTTTAGATGTTAATTTTATGTTGAAAGGCATAAAATCTAACTAAGGGCAAAATAGTCAATTCATTTGGAATGATATGCTTCAACTATCCATAAAAAAGGTATTAGGGACAAAATAGTCATTTCGCCTATGGATAAGCATTACAAAAGTCAAGGATGACTAAGCTAATTGCAATTAATGATCATTAATTAATAATTATGTTTAGTACGAATTGACCAAAATGCCATTATATGAAGGGTTAAGGACTTATGAGTTATATAGTTATAATAATTGGGCCAATAGCATAATTTTGGAAAATAAGTGAAATATTTTCTTATGAATGAGAGGAAAATTTGTCCAAGCCAAGAGGAGATACCATTTCTTCAACCTTTCTTCCATTTTCTCTCAAATGCTCCATGAGACAAGCTTTCTCTCTCTATTTTTCAAAGGAGTTTTGCATAATTTTTCAAGGAGAGCAAGATAAGAGCCTTGGATCTTAAAATTGAAGGGTTTAAGGTAATGATTAAAAACCCTAGTTTTGATGTGATTTGAAGATTTGAGGTTGATGTTGAGGTCTAATGTTATATATGTAGGATTAAGGTCTAAAGGAAGATGATTTATTGTTATCCTGACGTTTTGTTTTGATGTAAATAATGTAAATGATTATTTTGTAATAGAATATGATAGGTAAAATGTTTGAAACACCTTTTGGAAGCTTCCATTACTTGAATGAAAGAGGTATTAATATGTTTTGATTGATTAATGTCTAGATGAATTTAAAGTTTTTTTTTTTTTTTTAAGTACATATTTTGATCTTGTAGGACATCTTATATGGATGTTTTGGGATATTATTATTATTATCTCCGTACAGGTTCCTAAATACAACTCGTTTTCTAGACATGAATTCTCTGGATTCTCATTGAAAGGCATTTAGAGAAAACCTGACTAGGGAGGGGTTTTACAGTATTCCCAAGGAAAAATTGATCCTTCAGTTCCTTTTTTAGTCTATCCCAAGTATCAACCTGGGGTCTTCCAGCACTAATACATCGTCTGCCAACCTGGTACGCCACCACAATTTAGCATCACCAGCCAAATACATATTGGTTATGGACACCTTCTCGGCATCAGATACCTTTGCAGACTCAAAATATAGCTCCATATCCTATAAGAAATTCTCCAACTCTTTGGCATTTCTAGCACCCTTAAGCCTTTGGTTTGGGCACTTTCATTTTGGCAGTGCTTCTTCCATCAAGCCCATGGTGCACAACATGTTTTAACAGGACATTATATTCCTCTAGGCCATCAAGTCTTTTGGTTGTTAAATCCATCAACTCTATAAACAGTTGATGGAGTGTTTCAAAACTATGATCAAAATGATTAAGTCTCTAATTTATGGTCATAGCCTAGCCATCTTGGGTATCACCAATCATGCCTTCTAAACTAGTCAATCTCTCCCTTAATGCATCCATCTCAACCCGTCTTGACTTGAACAAGCAACAAAGGAAAGTTGCAAGACAAACTTGGATTAACCCGCTCTAGATTAATTCCCGCTTAACCTCCAAACCCTCAAACCGAAACAAATATGGTGTCACAAGGCCTTAATTCCCGCTTAGGCACAAACCCACCAATGCTTGTCAGCCTTTCCAAAAGTGTGTATATTCCTGTTGCAATTTTAATACAAGTATGATAAAGAAAGGGTACTGAAATGTAAAGCAACAATTTTATAGGAAAAATCCCAACCTTATATTAATTACACAAATACAATGATTACACATGAATGCCCACACAATGTTTACCTTACTGTTACAATCTAATCCTACACTCACAGATTACAGCACTCAAACAACTTGCTTGCCTTACATTTATATAGCAAAGCAGTTACATAGTAGTTACAACCTACAACAGTTACCAAGCATTTGGGTAACTATACATGTGTCATTTAGACATAAATAATTGTCCCTCAGTCTTTGTCCCAACAACTGTCCAACATTCCCATAAGCTTGACACATTTCCCATGCACTCCCATGCACTTAGTTGCTTGTTACACCCACATTACTTGTTTGTGCACATCCCAGCCCATGCCCTGCTTAACCTACTCATGGATGCCCCAACGCCCATATCAACACATGCCCTGCCTGCACATGTGTGTGCTTACAATTGCTCCCACCAACAAGTCTATCTCAGTGTGCTCGCCATTTGCCATATTTGTGTGGCCCCAACGCCCAAACACCTCAATATGGGCAACTCACTTCATGCTGCCTTGTGTGCTTGCCTAAGGCATATCGCCCATTCTCGTGATGCATGCTCCATGCATTGTCTAGGCAAGGCTGTCGCCAAGGATAAAAGCCACCAACCTGCCCATGCCCCCAACAAACCTTAAGGGTCTAACATACGGGAACAAGTAAGAGTTTAAGGGTATATTAGTCTTCTTATAGAAGATTGTGAGGGTATTTTAGACTTACCAAAAAGATTCTTATAAACTAGCAGATTTTGTTCACATTTTGAATGTATTTCCTAGGTTATAAAATTGGTTCATATTCTAGAATCTAGACCCGAACCGACTTGTCGTATGAATCCTGATTCGGGCGGGCTGGTGGGTCTAATGTGTGTACCTGAACCTTAGTAGAAGAGTTCACAGTACAGAGTCGTCGTCTTCAACTTACCTTACCCAAACTTTTATGAAGTATCTGATGCTAAGCATGGACTTGCTCTCTCTCTCTTCGCCTTTATCTCCTCAACTCCCTTCCATTTCTAAACCCACTTTGTCTCTTCGCTCCAGTTCCTTTCCTCTCTCATTCAAACCCACTTCTTCTCTTAAAACCCCTAAATTATCCGCCAAAACCCTAGCGCTTCAACAGCAACATCAACATGTGCATTTATCTTCTGCTCCTCAGACCCCCGGCACCGCCATGCGAGGCGCCGAGTCCGACGCCATGGGCCTCCTTCTCAGGGAGAGAATTGTCTTTTTGGGTAACCAAATCGACGATTTCGTAGCCGATGCCATTATTAGTCAGCTCTTGTTACTTGACGCTCAAGACCCCACCAAAGATATCAGACTTTTCGTCAATTCTCCTGGCGGCTCTCTTAGGCAAATATTTTTTATTTTATCAATTTCTTATTTCAATTCGTAACTGGAGGAATTTTTGAATTTGCTTTCGATATTCTTAGGTATTACGAGTTGTATCTCAATATTCGTAATTAAACTCTGTAGAAAACAAATAGTTTCGTCCTCTTATTTCACTGGTTTGTAGGATTGCATTCTAAACTGTTTTTGAAAACATTTTAACTCATTTCAACCGGAAGCGTTTTCATGAAATTTCTTATATCCTTGTTTTTGGAAACTAATACTTCGTATTTAGATTCTATGTTGAAGATGCCCTTAATTTATTTGTTTTGGTTTGTGTATGGCAGTGCCACAATGGCTATATATGATGTGTTGCAGCTGGTGAGAGCTGATGTGTCCACAGTTGCACTGGGCATTGCAGCATCAACTGCTTCGATAATTCTTGGTGGTGGCACCAAAGGCAAGCGTCTCGCAATGCCCAACACACGAATTATGATTCATCAACCTCTTGGAGGGGCTAGTGGGCAGGCAATTGATGTGGAGATTCAAGCGAAAGAAATTATGCATAACAAGAATAATATTACCAGAATTATATCTGGTTTCACTGGTCGTCCTTTTGAGCAAGTTCAAAAAGAGATTGATAGGGATCGTTATATGTCTCCAATTGAAGCGGTTGAATATGGAATTATTGATGGAGTTATTGATAGAGATAGCATCATTCCTTTGATGCCTGTGCCGGATAAGGTCAAACCAAACTTCAATTACGAGGAAATTAGTAAAGATCCAAGGAAATACTTGACACCAGATGTTCCTGATGATGAGATTTACTAGCATGGAATGTTCTTAGTGGTATGATAAATTTTCAATCTCCTTTTTGTTGTGCATTTGGGTATATAATTTATGCATTATTCTAATTTGCTATGTGTTCTACGTAGTTTGTTGGGATGAGCTTTAAGAAGATGATGCTAATATCTGTCTCCAAGTTCCAGTTGTAGCAGCGATATGCATTCATGATTTTTTAATAGAGTTTAATAGAGCAAGTTAGTCACTGTGAATTGTTAATAAAAACCTGGGGAACATGCCATGGACTTCTTAAAAGTGTCTTAATGTTTTGATGCATAAGACAGTTCTGAATGAATGACTTCTCAGATATCCACAATTTTAGTTTATGATGTCTGGTTGTGATATATGGTCATAACATCTATTTATATGTAAACTTGTTTTGACCAATTCTTTATCAAAGTTAAGATGTCACTGATTTATTTCTTTAAAGGAAGAAGTTATGTATGCAGATGCAAGAGTTAAGTAATGGATGAACCCCACTGCACCTATTTTTCTGTTTTCAATACTCTGGGTGGCAACTGGCCCCCATCCATTTTAATGTGGTCGTCTCCTAACTTCAGTTTAACATGTGGTCACTCAGGAACTGAGCTTTCAAAAATTAACAGAAATTTGTCTGAATCTTAATGTAACATGTATGTCGTTTATATCCTTTTGACGAAAATTACTTACCTTCTGCGCCAAGGGGGTTGTTTAGAGTGTCAAAATTCCTGACAGGTTTTGTCTCCTTGCCACACAGGTTTCTTAATTCTAAGCTGGCTGTGAGAATGGTCCCAGCTGTTTTGGCACAATTTTCTCATGTCAATGCCACCTTTATGTACTGAAATTGTTTTTTGAAGATTGTTTATTCATGTTGTACTGTTGGAGGGAGTTAGTGAAGTATTTCCCCTCAAAACACCTAGAAATTGTTCCCCATATATATTCATTGATCCTGCTAATAATGCAGAAATACAGGGGCATATCACCCTTCATACTTTGTATGTGCTAAAAATGTAGCTCATTTTTGCAATTTCTTCAAAAATTCTTAAGCACAAAAGATGAAGTCAGGATTTGTGGGGTTTTTACTTTCTCTTAAAACACCATTTTGAGTTTGCTATTCCCATTTACTCTCTATCTATTTTCTCAGTCTCACCATCCACAAAGGTACTGAATAGTGGCAAATTTCCTCAATCAGATGTTGCTGCTTTGTTCATTGGCTGTGAAGTTTGAAGCTAGAATCACGATCCTTGCAGCTAATGGCATAACACTAGTATCTATGCTCAATAAGCCGGGAAAAGTTACAAACACATAATCAGCATTACTATTTCTCCCTTCCTCTATATGTTTTATTTTGCAATGCTATTCGGGGTAAAATATGATGGGAAAACTATGGATTACCTTCCATGTAGTCTAACAATTCTCATTTTGAAATCTAGAAGTCCTATGTCTGAAAATTAAGACAGTGATGGAACAGTATCTCTCAGTCAGATGTTTAAAAACAATTGGCCAGTCAAGTTACAGTTGGAAGAGAGAGGACATATATGTTATTTTGATTACTTTCTTATGTCTGAAGAAGTTTGATTTTGTTATTGGCTTTTTCTTGTAAACTATTGTATGAATTATTATGATGTTGTAGTTCCAAGCATATGGTATCATGTATATGGATAACAGTTTATCATCATTATTTTTATAATTGTTGATTTTATTATTTTGGTTGTTTTGGTGGCTGAACTGTTGTCGTGATACTGTCACTTATATTGAATTTCTTGAAAATGTATGTGACAGAAAGTTCTTTTCCTCCTTTTTTCTTCTAGGTCTTTAAATCAATCAGTGGATTCTTCAGCTAGCTGTTGTCATGAATTCCTTGCAAATTTGGGTGAATGGTAATCTGCTCTTCTAAAAATTGACCAGGGTGACCTACTGCAGAACTTGGAAGCAATGCTAAGTTAGGGTGGTTTATGATCGTTCCGTTTCATTTCTTTGAACTAGAGATTGTTTGAGAATAGCTTTGCACTTTCTATGTTTGTCCCGCGCAATATAGGTCATTCATTCAAACATTTTTGCCTGCTTGTGAGCCAAAATGAAATGAACTTTGGTAGCTATGTGATAATTCTTAACAGGAGCAGATAAAGCAAATGGCTATACAGTAAAATGTCATTCTGAACTTGGCACCCAATTTTGGCCTTGCATTGCTTGTTAGAGTTTTGCTTTTTCGTAGAATTTTTTATGCCTCATGTTTGTTTGTGGATTTTGGTCATTGCTTATATGGAGATAGGTGCGTTTGGTTCATATAATGTTTTTTTTATCTTAGTAATAAGATTAACAGAAATATATATTACTTTGATATGAGAATATTGTATTACTCGAAATTTGTTTGGTTGAGAGTGAGTATGTTGTATTGATATGTTTGATTGAGAGGATAAATTGATGGGTAAGTTATTTAGATTACTAAAATGCTCTTCTTAGTATTTTTATTATATTAATATAATAAATATAATATTATTTTTATTATTATTTAAATATTAATAAAATTAATATTATATTAGTTTCTAAATAATAATAAAAATATTAAT
>WYDK02000017.1:2389539-2405517 GCA_009867345.2 Toxicodendron radicans
ATAATGTTGGGACATGTGATGCCGGCTTGATTTTTATGGAAGTAACTTCAACTTAACTTTCTCAACCAAAAGTCCAGTTTACAATATTCCAAATCAGATTAAAGGATCCAAAGTACAAAAATTCTGAACCAAAATTTATATGAAATTTCAGATATTCCTCTCCGGACAGGAATTTAGTTCACAAACAGGCCTTTCCATTCTTTGTCGTCATTTATATTCTTCTCCATTAAAGAAATTCAATTTGGCCCAAGTGTCTTTGGATTCTTGTCCAATTGGGCTAGTTTCATTATGGGGCTTCTTAGAAGTTTACTGTCGTACGTTTAGAAACTTTATATCAAAGTCCAGGATGTAAATTTTCGGCCCATTCAATTTCAGCAAGGCTCTAAACAAACAATGGAGTTTCTCTAAACCCTGATTCTCAGACCTTGAATCTAAGCTTTCACTTCAATTCAACAAAGGCAAGTAGGCAACTCCATTTTTCTTCACTCTCACACGCAAAGCGTGGCTCTTTAACATCCGCTCGAACCCACAAAAACTCATGGCTTCTGTTTCATTAACTTTTCATCGAACATTTTAAACGCAATTACAAAACCTCACTTAAGTCTCTTCATATGTATGCTTTCTTCAATGGATTTGAGAAGGCTTTCAGTCACCAAACCTTCCATTCTTTGCATCTCGGTTACGCGTCCCTTAACTCACGTGACATCCACCGCTCCACCGCCGCAACAAGACCACCATTCTCAACCGCCTCCATCGAAGCCACAGAGCCATTCGGATAGTTCTAATCCCAATTTGATTAAGTGCCTATCTTCTATTCTCTCAAAGCCTTCTTTGGATCATTCTAAATGTAAATTGCTCTTGCCCAGTTTGTGCCCACACGAGTTTGATAGGCTGCTTCTAGATTTAAGATTGAATGTGAATCCAACAACGGCTTTGAATTTCTTTTACTTTGCATCTGAGTCCTGTAAGTTTCGGTTCACAGTTCGGTCTTTTTGTCTTTTGATTCGTTTGCTTCTTTTTTCCAACCTTTTATCGCCTGCAAGATTGCTTTTGATTCGTTTGATTGATGGGAAGATGCCGGTTGTGTATTCGAATAGTCCGAAAGATAGACACATTGATATAGCTGCTGAAATGGTTGATTTAAATGTGATTACTGAGCGGGACATTGGTGCTCAAGTGGCTGATTTATTGGTACATGTTTATTGTACACAGTTTAAAAATGTAGGGTTTAGTTATGCTATTGATGTGCTTTCGACATTTTCTAGTAAGGGTATATTTCCCTCTTTGAAGACTTGCAATTTTTTGTTGAGTTCTTTAGTGAAAGCTAACGAGGTACAAAAGGGTATGGAAATGTTTGAAACTATTTGCCGTGGTGTTTGTCCTGATGTTTACTTGTTTAGTACAGCGATTAATGCTTTTTGCAAGGGAGGAAGAATCGAAGATGCAATCGGGTTGTTTACAAAAATGGAAGAGTTGGGTATTGCTCCAAATGTTGTAACTTACAATAACATTATTCATGGGTTATGTAAGAATAGGAGATTAGATGAGGCGTTTCAATTTAAAGAGAAGATGGTACTAAGGCAATTGGAACCTAGTCTTATAACTTACAGTATTCTGATTAATGGTTTAATTAAGTTGGAGAAATTTGATGATGCAAATTGTATTTTGAAGGAAATGTCTAATAGGGGGTTTGTTCCAAATGAAGTTGTTTTTAACACATTGATTGATGGGTATTGTAAAAATGGAAATATTAGTGAGGCACTGAATATAAGGGATGATATGGTATCCAAGGGGATGAGTCCCAATTCAGTGACATTTAACTCCCTTATACAGGGGTTTTGTAAGAGTGGTCAAATGAATCATGCAGAGAATGTTTTAGAAGAGATTCTATCCAGTGGTTTAGTGGTAAACCAGGGAGCTTTTACTTCAGTTATTCGCTCGCTATGTGTAAGTTCTAAGTTTGATTCTGCACTTCATTTCGTTAAGGAGATGTTGTTGAGAAATTTAAGACCCGGTGATGGATTGCTGACCTCATTGGTTGTTGGACTCTGTAAGAATGGAAAGCATGCAGAGGCAATTGATCTTTGGTTTAGGCTGTTTGAGAAAGGTTTTGCAGCCAATACTATGACCTCAAATGCATTAATTCATGGAATTTGTGAAGCAGGTAACATGCAAGAAGCTGTTAAACTTCTTAAGGAGATGCTAGCAAGGGGTTTGGTTTTGGATAAGGTCACATATAACACGCTCATCTTGGGCTGCTGCAAAGAGGGGAAACTGGATGAAGGTTTTAAGCTTAAGGAAGATATGATTAAACGAGGAATTCAGCCTGACATATGTACTTACAATTTGCTCCTACATGGGCTATGTAATAGTGGTAAAATGGATGAAGCTATTAAGCTTTGGGATGAGTGCATAAGAAATGGTTTTGTACCAAATATCTATTCATATGGGATTATGATAGATGGGTATTGTAAAGCTGATAAAACTGAAGAAGGTGAAAATTTATTTAATGAGCTCATCTCTAAGAAAGTATCACTAAATTCTGTTGTTTATAATACACTAATTGGAGCATACTGTAAAAATGGAAATATGACAGCAGCTTTTAGACTTCTTAATGAAATGAGAAGCAGGGGCATCCCACCTACGTTGGCTACATATTCTTCTCTAGTACATGGAATGTGCAATATTGGCCTTGTTGAAGATGCAAAAAATCTTTTTGGCGAAATGAGAAAGGAAGGTTTGTTGCCAAATGTTGTCTGTTACACTGCACTTATAGGTGGTTATTCTAAGCTGGGTCAGATGGATAAAGTTGGGAATGTCTTGGAAGAAATGGCTTCATTTAATATACATCCTAATAAAATTACCTACACTATCATGATTGATGGGTATTGCAAATTGGGTGATATGAAGCAAGCAGCTAAACTTCTAACTTTGATGGAAAAAAATGGAATTTCACCAGATTCCATCACTTATAATGTCTTCATGGATGGGTACTGCAAGGATGGAAAAATGGAAGAAGCATTCAGAGTATGCGATCATATGTTTAGTGAAGGATTATCCTTAGATGAAATTACATATACTACGTTGATCAATGGGTGGCACTCATCATCATTAACAATTCAAGAATAATTGTGGAACTCTCAGGAGGTAGTTGCATTACTCTATATGTATCTTGTCTTTGAAACTGATAAAGATTTTTGGTCAATTTATTTGAACACGTATATTATATACTGGTAGTCCATGTCTTCAGAGGTTGAGTTTAGCGTACTTAATTTATATGTCTTCCTTGTCTTTCCCAGGAGGTCTGATTGTAGATGATATAATAGCATTAACTCTCTAGCCGTCCAGATTCAGGATAGGTTCTTGAAAATCAAATGGTTGCTGCACTCCCTTTTAGGTAATTTGCTCATACACATTGACAATGACATGCTTTGCTGCGCTTCTGATTATTCTTTAGAAGTTGGCCATAATGTCAACTGATTTAATTGAGTTAAATTCTGTGGGGGTCTTTGTTTGGAGTAAAATGGTTTTATTTTATATCTGCTTGCTGGTTTTGTTGGCATTGAGGATGCTAATGCAAGCTGATATGGTGGTCTACAGATTGAATTCTGTTGGAATCCCACATTAGAAGGGAAAGGGGTGGACATGTGGGTTATAAGGGCTTGGGCACCCTCCCTTGGCAAACCGGTTTTCCAAGGAGAGTTCTACACAAGCCCAATGAAACCCACTACCTAACCCAATTGTTTAAGTTATTGGATGGGTTCTCATCAAATGGTATCAGTGCCAGACCCCACCTTCCGAGCCCACACAGTAGGGCCCAATTGGTCCCCCGAGGGGTCGAGAAGGAGAGTTGTTGACAGGCTTCTAGGCGAAGTAAGACCTGAAGGGAGGGCAGTAAGGCCGATAAAGGCGGGCACTCTCTGGGAAAAAGACCAACGAGGGTGTTGGGTCTCGAAGCGTGGGGTAATGTTGGAATCTCACATTGAAAGGGAAAGGGATGGGCATGTGGGTTATAAGGGTTTGGACACCCTCTCTTGGCAAGCCCGTTTTCCAAGGAGAGTTCTACCCAAACCCAATGAAACCCACTATCTAGCCCAATTGTTTAAGTTATTGGATGGGTTCCCATCAAATTCAGACATGAGAAACTTATTGTCCTCGACTATAATGTAGATCATTTCCCCGCTTATCATTTCTTCCTTTCTAGTGGCTGGTCTTGTAATGAGTTATATACTACTGAAACGGGTTTTTTTTTTGTTTTTTTGGCTAAAAGCTATGTTTTTGCAACATGTGCAGGTGTTTTCATGCAAGGTGGGACTTGTAAAGATAGAAATACTACTCATCATCTAATTAGGTGAGTCTCCAGCTGAAACTTGGAGGCTTAGTTTTTCACGTGTCGTAAGAGTCCCGAAAGCTTCTCATGAAAATTGTACAGTAGTATTTCACATGTTTAGTTTTTTATGAGAATTTTCTTACTATATAGTTGGTATCATTCCTTCAGATTTTTTTGTAGATAGCTATATCAAATAAGTGGAGGACTACAGATGTTAGTTTGACAAGTCCGAGGGTTTGGAGTTTTATATGGGTTCTGCATTAGTTGGTGCCCTCAAGGTTAGGCTTCAGGTCATCAAAATATATCTAGATTCAGAGCTTATTAACTCATTTAATATTTAATCATTTTCTTATGTTATAGGAAGAAAAGAGATTTAGATCTGGTAGATAAGAAGAGAGAAAGAAATAGAGAGAAAAAAAGAGAAGAATGGGGAGATAAAATTTAGTCTTTTTGGTTCTGCATAAAAAAATGGATAAAACAGCTATTTGAGAATGCAAAGATGCTAATGAAAATTCAGCTGTACCGTGTACAGTCCAAAAGCAGTTCCAGTCTCTAAAGAAATTGAGCTCGAATTATTAATTGTGCAAGCTAAAATAGCTTGGTAATTTTAAGATGCCCCTCTTCTGCAATCACCATTCTGGTGGGTGCTATTCACTTAAAAGCCTGTGCGTTTTTAGTTGCTGCCCTGTTGACTTGTTTTTATATCTGTGGCTAAAGCTTAAAATTTTGTGTACAAGGTGATTGCTGTCGGGATTCTTGTTGTGGGGAAGCTCTCACAAAATGGGTTGTTTGAATGGGTTTATTTTGGTTTGATGATTGAAGAATGATTTGATAGCTGGGGGTATGTATTGTATTTTTTTAAATGAATGAAATTTTCCCTTAAACTAAATTGGATGCTATATATTTATTTTTTCATCTACCCCTTTATGGTTTCAGGGATCTTGTTATTGCACTTGGGGGATCTACCGTGCATTCTTTTAGCAATGGCTAGTTCTACATCATCGACTGATCAAGATCAATGACAACAATACCAAGTATGATTTACTGACAGTCATTCATTTATATCGTGCTGAAATTTCGTTTTAAATTTTTTTGAGGTTGTATACCAATCAGGCAACAAAGAAAATGTTACAAAATGAAGGGGGAAAAGAGTACTTGATTATAAACAATAAAGCCTGGGAGGTCAATGTAACTGTACAAAACAATAAAACCATACAATACAAAGCTCGAAACACACACGGATACATTATGGAAATTCTCGCTAATCGCATAACCAGTAAATGGCAAAGCCACAATTCAGGGGCCAAGCATCAGCTAACAATATTTGATCAAACATCGTGGAGCCAAAGGTTTCTGATGTTCGTCTCTCGGGGATGTTATACCAGTGTAGATAACAGAAACACAATTTCATAAATATGATATGGCAATTAATAAATTTGTAAATGTAAAGAACAGTTCAAGAATTGAAATCATGCAGATATTTTATTTCAAGAGCTAATTCTGCTTTTCATATCATCATTATTTTTATTAGATAATTGTACTAGTTTTTCTAAAGTTGAAGGTGAGTAGCACACATGGGTTGAAAAATTGAATCAGAGTCCAGTGCAGCAACAAGTTCTGGCCACAATATAGCAGAAACAGTCCAGGAGCCATCACACTTAGCACTTTGCCTCTGGTTCAAGTAATTAACTCCGATCTTCTCTACAGTGCTACTCATCGTACCAAGCACCGGCTTCCCAAATCCAAAATCCAGTTCTGCCACTGGGAACCTCCGCCCGGATGACACAACCACCGATGGACCTTCTCTCCCTAACACAATTCTTGACAGCATCAATCCAGGCCTGTGAGTCTCAATCCAATCAATCAAATCCAAGAAATGATCCTCATTTGTTGCCTTTGCTATTGACACTTGAACATTATCAGCAATTTCTGATAAAGAACCCTGCTTCAATTCTTCAACACTGGCCTCTCCAACAGCCAAAGACAAGACATTGCCTATGTAGTTTGCCATGGAGTTTTGGTTTTGACCCCTGCCAAGTCTACTGCGTCCGTCAACTAACCAACCCATTTTGCACTTCTCATGTCGCTCATCAATGGCGGTAGCCACGAGTTTCCAGACGTAGGCAGAGAAAGCCTCGATTTTTGTTATCTTTTTACCGTTATTATTAACACATGCAAGCCTGTGCAATCTTCTAATGCTCGAGGCATCAACATGATAAAGACGCTTGAGCAAAATACACCTTGTGGGGATGTTTACAATCTCTTCCAAGCTGCACTTGACAAACGTTTCGTCGAGAGAAGGGTGATAAGTTGGAGGGAAACGAGGGCGAAGATGTCTCGAATGATCTGGCATGCAAGTTATCAAGTTGTGTTGAGCTATTTCAGACCAAGAAAGAAGAAACTTACCAAAAGCACTTGCATCTCCAAGTGCATGGTCGAATGTGAACGTTATCGAAGAGCCCCCACAAGTGTAACTTGTCACTTGAACTTGCAAAGGGAAATCCAGTTCTGATTTCACAGGAACAGGAACTAGTTTCCCAGGAAGAGAATGATCAAGGTTGTAGAAGTCTAGATTTTTCAAAGTAATATTTGCCCTGGCTTCTAAAACTAAAGCGCCAGAATTGTCACAAATGATCTCAGGCTCATTGGTGATTTGGTTCTGAATGATTCTTCCAGCGAAAGGGTAGAAGAAATTTAGGGTTTTGGCGAGCGAGTTCTTGAGGGCTTCGATGTTTGGGGAGGTGAGGTAGAAGTAGAAGTATGTTACCGGGAAACGGCCGGAAAGTAAGTCGAGGTTTGACAGAGTGAGGATGTGAGGTTCTGGCAGGGGACCTGAAGCTTTAACAATACTAGTTGAATTGAAGTTTACTAGAAAATTTTCAACTTCTGAAGCCTTTGCTTCCATTGCAGTGCCCAGCTTTTTTGGAGTGTGTTTTATTTGTATGGAGTTTTTGCTCTCTTAGTAACAAACATGTGTATCTTCATAAATAAAGAGATAATTATATAGGGGATATTTTGGTATATTTAATTATTTTAAATATTAAATGAGATGCGAATAATATTAATATATCTATGTGTAATAATAGTTAGAGATTAATTTAAATTGATTCTGTCATGAGCTATTATTTATTGGTTCGAAATGATAGTAAATATTATTAGATTGGTGGAGGAAGTAATATGTTGGGTGGTGCATAATTAAAATAGATGAAAAAGAAATAATATATATATGTGTATAAATTTAACAGCATCATTATATGAGTTAACGGGTGTAATTTGTCTAAAGAATTATAATTCTTACTTTTGACAATTCCTTATTAATTTTCACAAAAGAGAAGGCAATCGTCATCTCTTAAACATATAGAATTTGTGCGTCAACTAGTCAATGCCTGCCAAACTCGACGATCCAAAATGAATTCGCAGTAGTGAAAGAAGAATCATTTGAGGTTAGGCCAATACAGCTATTGGCCACTTTCCAGGAAAGTGGGGGAATCATCAAATACATTTTCATAATTTTGCTTTTGAAATATTATTAGTTTATTACCTTATTGGGTCAATTCCCCAATTGTAGGAAACGCACAAAGCCCATGAAAATTAAAAAAATATATATATATATATATTTCATCACCAACTTTAGTGCTTGTCATTGCAAAATAATTTCTAATGATGTATGAGCACTAACGTATGTCAATCTATGTAAACCTTATTCAACTCTACGGTGGCTAATGAAAGAGAGATCAAATCAATTTTATAGAGAACAAAAGAATAATTAATTAAACTTACAGGGATATGTATGTATTTGCTCATTGTTGCGGATTTTTATCACCTGGTGATTTCAAATTCAGCACCAATTGGGAGATGATCACTCGGGTGGTAGTAATTCGGTAAACAACCAGCAACGTCTGGCGAATCTGAGTTTGGAAGTTCAAGGGTACTGATTGGTTTTAAGTTGTCAGACGGAGAAAAGAAAATATAATCAAGAGTATCGGTGAAGTCAGGGCTGCAGTTTGTAAATGTTGGTTCCCCTCTTGTAACGGCATACACACTGCATAAGGGAATTGGAAGCTCTTTTGTACATTCTGCCAGTGTTTCCAAGGAAGAGTAGCCCGAAGTAAGGTACTGGTAGACCTGAAAACAGAAACACTTCAGAACTATTGCAAGAATATAAGACTATAGAAATATCAATTCATTTCTAAAAGCTTAAAGGAACTTTAAGACACTTGTATAAACATACTGCTTGAGAGTTGTGCGAGACCTTAAAAGAGTAGAGCATTTCAGAACTGTTCTGAAAGAAACGTTACGACACTTTTGCTAGGAAAGTCTCGTAACAATAGAGTTTCATGTACAAAGTAGATGCCATTTGTATAGTGATCTAATGTATAGGAGTCGACTAAACTCACATCACTATTAATTATTTAACATGTCGAGTTGCAGATTAGGGACTTGAATCTTGCAAGAGTCTGTTGGGAATAATTTTTTATTTTCTGTAGGATATACTATCATGCATTATCACATGTCGTCAGGTATTACTATACAACTTAAAATGAAGGATTTAAATCAATTGCAGGCATGAAAAGATGAACCAATTATATAAACATTAAAAGTAATATAGAGACCTTATCATTTGGGACTGAATTGAAGTCACCAGCCAAAAAGACTGAAGGTGCACACTCATATCTGTCTGCCACCAGTGTTTTGAACTGAGCTAAGCGTGATAATAGATACTTAGCTTGCGCAAGTTTGACATCAGCCAATTTTGGGTCCCTGGAGCAGAAATAACATAGGTTACAACTAGAAGAAAAATTCAAAATAATGAAAGACCATAGAAGACAAGATTACATCAATAAATAATAATAAAAAAATGATAGGTACAAATGAACAACTTACCAATAAAGGTGTGTATTTGCTACAATAACAATATGAACAAATGGACTTTTGAGTCTAAATGCAGCCATAATTCCTACACAGTCACGTTTTAACCTTACATAAGGGTCATTAAGATCCCCACGATCCTCTGAAGCATTCTTTTTTGATGATGAACCTGAAGATAGATCATTCAAGAAGTAAGCCACCAGTATACTAAGTCATGGGCAGCGGAAAGACAATCTAATGTTCATGTGGAAACAAAAAATCATGTTAAAATTCTCTTGAGCTTTTATGTCCTATGTACATCAATAAGATATAGATTTATAGTTATAAAAATTCTTTCAATGATCTACGTAACATTTTAACATTAGTAAACCCAAAAATGAAAAAAATTAACAGAACAAGTTACCGTTCTTTGGATCAGCATCTTCATTCTCTACAACCAGAATATCATTCTGTTTATTACCAGACGAAATATTTTCATCTTGTAGAGAGTTTAAAAGATCATTGTACTCTATTCTTTCCTCAACAAGCAATTCTGCACTGAACAAATGACAACTCATATACTTCAATATTTTCATTACGATTGAAAGAACACATAAGTTAGCAATTGTAATGGATTCCCAAGTGCAGAAGACAATGAAAAAGCTGTTATTTTAATAAGTGGTAAATATAAGGGTGTGTAATGCATCTTATGTCACAAATTTTGGTAGATAAACTTCCAAGTTTTGAATAGAGGGCCTTAGCATCTGCTTTTTTCAAATGACTCTTCAGCAAAGGGTAAAATGTTAACAAGCTTCTTCATTATAAAGTACTGACTAATGTTGTAGGTAAAGAAGGCACAGTTGCCAGAGGTTATAGTATACATTTCATTCTTGTTAGAGCTTAAATACCATTACTAATCAACTTAAGCATTTAGATTGATTGGTTACTTCATATTTATGACTGCCAAGATAACCAAGTGATTTTGTGTTTGAATCCCTGTCCTTCATAATTAGATATATCTAAGTTGTATTCATCCCTTTTTGTTGATTTTGTGGTTTTGTTAGATTCACATGCCTTGAAAGTGGCATGGCATATTAAAACTTAAAAATAAATGTTGCATCCTTACCTATAAGCTTAAGTTTTTAAGTTTAGTAACTTGACAGTCCAACCAGTTGGTATAAAATTAAAATCAGGGCAGCCAACTATTTTTAAATTTATTACTAATGATTCGTAATATTTTCGCCTAAGACTGATTCAATCCCATCCCACCCATTTGAGCATATCCCAAGCACATGTAGCCAACCAAGGTTTAGGAGTCAAGATATTTTGAGTTCATTTCTAACTAGCATTCGTGAATAGTGATGGAATTATGGATGCCTATGGCTTGTTTCGGTTAAAATATAAAATTTGTTTGAAATCAATACATATATTGGATTATAATTTTCAAGAACTTATGAGTATATTCCTATAACATGGTTAAATATTTTGCCAATAGGGCACATAACTCTAAAATAAAAGTAAAATCTATCCTGAATCAAAAAAGGAGAAAAGTCAGCATACCGGTTGTCCTTGTAAAAAATTCCACATCCATCACGCTTTTGCCCACTTCTCTGAATATATATACTAGAATAACCATCAGTCTTCAAATTTGCTTTGTAAAACTCATTCTCGTCTAATTCCTGGTAAGGCTCATAATATAAACCACAAAGACAATATATTAACATAAATGACTGTAAATGCACCTGCACTAGATAATAAAAATGAAGGAAAACAGTTTTTGGTAAAGAAAAATTTAAAATTCAATTATGCAGGAAAAAATGGCCAAAAGCAAAGACAAAACAGAACCCCCAATCCCACCAACATATATATGTAAATGAAACCTGTAAGCATAGGAAGTCAGCACCAAAGTTCTTCAGAACAGTTACAATTGCCTTTGACCGGTTCTTCCACCTGTGATGCACATAGATTATAAACATGAAAACTCGCGTAATTACTTATTCAGATGTCAATAAATATGTATAATGGACCTCAACCCCTACGGCATGCAGAAAATGTATGCTTTATCTTTTTAAGAATTTCAATAATTATGTCCCTAAGATACTAATCTGCCAACTAAGCCAGCAAATAGATGACCAATCAGTACACTAAGCAGATACAACACAAATCACATTAAAGTCAAACAAAATTCTAGTCAAAAAGTTCTAAAGCAGATGGCAGGCTATAAGATACCTAATCTGCCAACAAAAGAGTGGACTAGTTGTCAATCCATAAACATCAGAAGCCCTCCCTAATCATGTTATAGAAGGTCCTAATATCAATGAATAAAGAAAAAGAGGCTTCTTGAAGCTCCAAAGAAAAGTTTTTTTTAAGTATATGAAACCTTAGAAGCCCTTGACTTAAAGCTCAAAATTAAAAGCCGTACCCAATTAGGACTGGCTTCCGAGCCGAGCCACTCTAGACTAGGCTCGGCTTTGCTCGGAAAAAGCTCGAGCTCGACTCGGTTTAAATCGAGCCGAGCCGAGCCGGCTCGAGCTCGGCTGGGTGTTTTCACCGAGCCCGGCTACACCCTGACTTGGCTCGCTAGGTTTGCGAGCCAAGGGTGTATTTGATGTTTTTGAAACAATAGGGGGTGTTATGTAATTTTTTAGCTTTAAAAATGACAAACACACCCCCTAAAAGGTAAAAAAATATATAAATAAATAAAATCATTTCATTGAATTGGTGGGCTCGATGTGGTCATGTGGCAGACTGACTTTTATGACAAACATATTGTTAATTTTTGAAATAACTTCTTTCCTCATTATTTCTCTCTTCTCCAAAAACTCATCAGTCATCCTCTCTTCTTCTTTTGTTTTTCTTTTTTTCACTCTTCTCCAAAAACTTATCAATCATCCCATCTCTTATTGTTTTGTTTTTATTTTTTCACCATTCTCCCTTCTTCCTTCCTTCCTTTATTTTTTTTTTCTCCTCTTTCTTTCTTTCTTTTTATTTTCTTTCCCCTCATCTCTCTACAGATTTAAGATTGTAAATCTGTGAATTTTCCTTTGTGATTCTTGATAAGGGATTGGGCTTTAGGGGGTTTCTTCGAAGTGGGTTTGAGCCATTTTTGTGGTTTGAAGTTTGAACGTAGTGGATTGGTGGGGGTCGTTGGTGGTGGTGGTGGTGGTGGTGGAGAGTGAAGTTGAGGCAAACCTAGCTAACGATTCCAGCCCTACGCTTTTGATGAGTTTGGGTTTGCATTTGTGGGGTTGAGTGGATATGAGGTTGAAGGTTAAGTGATTGAAGAAGAAATTGAAATTGGTGTTGAGGTGATAGTAATTTGGGGGTCGATTTTGAGGTGAAATCAGTGTTGAGGTTAAGTAAAGAGGGCAATTTTTTTTTTTAAATTTCTGCATTTCGAGCCCTTACTCGAGCTCGACTCGAATTCGAGTAAGGGCACTTGAGCTCGAGCTTGAGCTTGAGCTTGGATTTCCAGGCTCGACAAGCTCGACTCGAGCTCGAACTTGAGTGCTACAGTAATCGAGCCGAGCTCGATTAGTGGATCACTCAACTCGGCTCGGCTCGATTCCAGCCCTATACCCAATCATGTTATAGAAGGTCCTAATATCAATGAATAAAGAAAAATGGCTTCTTGAAGCTCTAAAGAATAGTTTTTAAAGCATATGAAATACGAAATCAGGTTGGTGGTTTTTCAACACAATTGTTGTCAGAATAAAGCTCATTACAAATGCATGATTAATGATTTTAATTACAAGTACATGACAACTTTATCTTTTGTCCTAGAGCTAAAAGGTGCAGTCAAGAAGCATGGAAGCTATTGGCATCAATTAAATGAAAAACAATGAAGCAACTTATCAAAAGGGATGGAACAAAAGTATGAAGATTTACTTGAGGCAAGCAGATGGAGAGTGTGGAAAGAGAGAACTCTTCACATAAACCTATACAATAAAACAATCTCTGGCATGTTAGAATCAAGCTATAATAGCCGCAGAAAATTGACCTGTTAATTCAAAAAGTACTTCTATAACCAAGTGCCAAACAATTTTAGTATCTCAAAACTACATCTATTGAATTGCATAGTAGGTTTAAGCTTATATACAAGTCAACCTTAACAGAAAACTCAGATGAGCTCCATTCCAATAGAATACACAAATCCCTATATTTCAAGTTTGCAATGAGGCAACCCAAAAAGAATTGAGTAATACTACATATACATCATTATGTGGCAAAAGATGATTGGATGGAAGTTTATTTTTAATTTAAAATCAATCAATCATCTTTTGCCACATAATGATGTATGTATGTGTAGTATTATTGAAAAAAATTTACATATTTTTTGGCCTTCAAAGTATTACATTTTTGTCCCCACTAAAGTTTCAATTGCATTTAGCGCAAAGTAAATATAGGTATCATGAAATTATGGGAGGCCATGGTTTTAAACATGGAATGCTTTAGTCAAAGTGATATTGGCACCAAACAAAAGCAACAACTTCCTATAAGTACCCCATTAGATAACAGATAAGATGAAACAGATAACATGAAAGAAACTTGATAGGTTAAAAAATCACAATACATCACTTAAATTACTAACAATTGACAAGTGGTGATAAGTTTATCATACCTGTGCTAAAATGTTATAGGAGACAAGACTGAAATTGACACCTGAAATATCAAATTTGAGAAATCATGCTTAGTTATCAGATTTCAAGATGTCATGATAGAGACAGTGAATGAAAATCTCTCTGTTCATCATAATGTTTCCTTTCTAACCACAAACCACATCCAGCAACTACAGAAGTTGTTTCTACTTAAAGCTATGCCCAAAGTTTTGCATCTTCTGTTTTGAAAGAGGGTAAAAGCAAACTTAGTGGTTGACTTTTGTTCAGAGGGTACGAAGATCAAATAAAAACCCAAAACCATGCATTTGGATTTAATACATCCAAAAATAATTTTGGGTTTAAGGGAATTGTACCCTCTAGACACCTAATGGCTTTGTCACTACAAGTAGTAACCCCAGGGAGAGTTGAACCCCTTGCATCTTTGTGAAACATAGTTATATATTTTAACACATTGTACCTTCATTTATGTGGTAAAACCAAATTAGTTGTCACATCACTTAGAATACAAAGTTATTTTGTTAGTACAGTGTTAGCGTAACAATTAAAATGAGATGAAAACAACATTAAATGACCATCTCTGCCCTGCACAACTGAGCATGTTCCAAAACTGATAAACTGCCAATCACTGGTACTATTGAATAGCATGCCCATCGAATGTAGGGTCAGAACACTCAACAATTTTCACAAACAATTTAAGTCATCATAACCAATGTACATCCTGAATCTTGATAAAATTGTAGCAAAAGGCAATATTTGGAAGCCAAACATAATTTTCCAAACTGTGCGCCCTTCAGTCTTCACTACCATTAAAATGGCTAAACTTGCGGGCTAATTTATATTTGGAGCAAGATAAAAGTAGATTAGGGTCCATGTGCGTTTTAAGAATCTTAACTCCTGTAAATTATCAATCTTGAGAGTTCCGATTGATAAGAGTTAGATTACTCAAGATTCAAGAGTGTTGTTGTTCAGATGTAACAAGAACAAAAATAATTATCTTAAGTAAAATCAGGGGTAGGGAAAATACACATCAAAGTGTCAATATCATGACAGTAATACTAAAAAATATCTGTTGTGCATGATTGCAAATGATTAACCAATAAATCAAAAAGGTGCATACCGTCGCTTTTACTTGAACGGATATCACCCCCTTCAACAGAAATGAATTTTGGGCTTGCTAATGATGGCTTTGAGCTCATTCTTCTGCAACAAATTCTGTTGAAGATTCGAACAAAAGAATTTTAATTAAGACAAATACATTTAATTTATTATATATATATACATCATGTGTGTGTGTGTGTGTGTGTGATATATATATACATCATGTGTGTGTGTGTGTGTGTGTGTGTGTGTGTGTGTGTCTGTGTCTGTGTCTGTGTGTCTGTGTGTGTGTCTGTGTGTCTTGTGTCTCTCTGTGTGTGTGAGTGTGTGTGTGTGTGTGTGTCTCCGTGTGTGTGTGTGTGTGTGTGTGTGTGTGTGTGTGTGTCTGTGTGTCTGTGTGTGTGTCTGTGTGTCTCTGTGTGTGTGTGTCTGTGTGTGTGTGTGTGTGTCTCTGTGTGTGTGTGTGTGTGTGTGTGTGTGTGTAGATAAGCACTTTGTATAAAGCGATTTTATCTGTATATGCATATAAAATGCATTCACGCATATATAAAAACAAGCCAAATTTTATACAAATGTTGCCTTATTCGCATGTTCACCACATTACACACACAAAAAAAAAAATTGTCACTCCAATGGCAACAAACAGAAAGAAATATTTTCTTTAAACTCTCTCTCCGTTGTTCACTCTAACTGTTGAACCGGCTGGAAATGATTATAATACAAAGTAAATATAATAGCAAAACTACAACGATATCATTTACAATTATTTGGAAGCATAGAATAGAATAAAGCGAACCGCAATAGAAATTTGAATGTAAAATTTAATCGCGAGAAAGAGAAACCTGGTGAAGGAGGCAACAGACAGCCGATGAAGCAAGGGAGAAGTCTTTACCATGATACAGCTATTTGATTTGTCACTGCGACTTTGGAAATCATGGAGAGAGTATCGAAATTTGTTGCCAACCACCTGTTTGTGATAATGCTTCTTGTTTGTTTGAGGTTTTAAACGCCTAAACTAGATCCTCCAAATTTGTTTTCCTTTCTAAGTTTAACCGTTGGTAATAAGCAGTTTTTTTTTTTTTT
>WYDK02000017.1:2444952-2464158 GCA_009867345.2 Toxicodendron radicans
GAGAATTAAGTTTTCCGATGTTCTTGACGATGGAGAACTAAGGTGCCAGGCAAGTCGTCTACTTTGAAGACTACCAGAACTCCTGGGAAGTATTTAAGTTCTCTAGTTGGCAGGTTTCGGTAAGTTCAGCCTTTTCTACCAGTGTGGCTGGTTTGGTGTATGTTTATGGTTTTGATTTCACAATACAAATATCAAACCATGGTAGAAATGGACTGAACTACTTGCATTCGGAAGCATAGCCGGGGCCAGATCGAGAGTAGTTGTTATTTCTAATGTTTGATATTTGTTACAAGGTCCCAAAATATCATTGATTTGTTCAGTGAAATGTTGATCGTGTTCCAAATTGTCGATTTCTCCCCTACTTTCGTTGGAGCTTATTTCCAATTTTTCTCCGTTAAGAATATTGAAAGTTAGAAAAAAGGAGACAAGCAGTGCATATTAACTATTGGCAAAAGAATTGTGTTGAAAATAAGTATTAAAGAAATGCCATTATGTCACCTTGCAATCCTGTAAAACATGTACGAATGAATAATTTTAAACGTGCACTCTTTATACAATTGAGTTTAGAAAACAAATGGTTTCGCGGAACGAGTACAAGTAGCAGAGGAAAACAGCAAAATGAAACCCAGACAAAGGATAGGGAAGGTGAAATGTGAATAAAAGAAGTATATATATATATCACAGCTTTTAGAATCAAAATTATCAGGCAACAAGCACTTGAACTAGAGTCTGTGAACTAAAACAACTGTTGCATTATTTTTATTATAAAGCTCAAAAATCAAATTCAGGAACATAAAATTCCTTGACCCTATTCTCCGGCAAAATTTAGAATTAACAGAATGCCTCTCATAGAATTTGAGGTAATTAGTTATTGAAAACAAAACATCTTTTTTAACAAAAAGTGAGAAACCAACGATAATATTGCAGCTAAATTTTCTGATTTTTTTTTTTTTTTTTTTTTTTTTTTTTAACTTACGAATCACTTTTGGAATTTGGGTTAGAGTAACAAAATTGTTACAGCAAAAAAAATTCAGTAGAGTTTCTTTTTTGTGTTTGACAATATATATATATTCCCTACGTTTCATTTTTTAAAAAAAAAAATCTGCCAGAAATCTATTTTCCAGAGAGCTTTGTAATTTTGTGTAAATGGGAAGGGAGCTCTGACAAGTAGGGAGTAGAGTGAGAATGCGAAACACGAAAACTGGAGAGCTGAGTTCAAATTCAAGTTTCAACATTTGAAGTTGATAGATTAATTAATTATAATGCTACAAAAATGAACTCAATCGGCAACAGTATTATCGGCGACAACAATCCAAACCCCGACCTCATCGAACCTCAACACCACCCTCACTCTCACCAAAACCCTATCCAATCGCAGCCTCAGCCTCGGCGCCCCCGTGGCTTCGCCGCTACTGCCGCCGCCAACGCAATGGGCCCTACCAACACCGCGACCGGGAAGGGCAAAAAGGAGAGGGAGAAAGAGAAGGAGCGGACGAAGCTCCGAGAGCGACACCGCCGTGCTATCACCAGCAGGATGTTGGCTGGGTTGAGGCAATACGGCAATTTCCCACTCCCTGCGCGTGCTGACATGAATGATGTACTCGCTGCGCTGGCGCGTGAGGCTGGTTGGACTGTGGAGGCTGATGGAAATACGTATAGACAATCTCCGCCTATTCAACAGCAGCAGCAACAACAACAAATGGTTTGTGTTTATAGTAAGAATATGTTGATAGTTTGGATTTATTTTGTGACTTTCTGGTGTGCGAGAAAATATGAGAAAATTACTTACAATTTGGAACCAATTGTATCACTAGGTATTTAGAGTGGTCGAGTCACATTTTGCTAATATAATGCTTGATGTACAGGCTGCATTTCCTGTGAGATCGGTTGGGAGCCCACTATCGGGCAATTCGTTGAAGGGATGCCCTATGAAAACAACTGTTGAGTGTCAGCCATCGGTTCTTAGAATTGATGAGAGCTTGTCGCCAGCATCTCTTGATTCTGTTGTCATTCCTGAGAGGGATACTAGGACTGATAAATATACCAGTGCCAGCCCCATCAACTCTGTTGAATGTTTAGAGGCTGATCAGGTAATTTTTGTTAGTTAATAGAGTTGCACTGAACATTGGTAAAAGGTGTTTGATTTTATGATTGTAAAGTAGATCTTCATTTAGTTGAAAATGAAATTACTGGTGTTGTGGCCTGTGTAAGAGTAGACAGCCATTAGGTTCAATGCTCATATTCTTTCATTTCTTTTTCCTAACTGTCACTTGAGTGTATGAAGAACAAACGAGATTGAAAGAAATTCAAATGGAGTTTCTTTCTCTCTTTCATTTGTTAATAACTTTGTCCTTAAATCTGATGCCTTTTTGCCATAGAAAATTTAATGATGAAAGGGAGTTTATGGCTGTTATATACTTTGATTCAGTGGTTTAGAAGCCTTTGCTTATGACTTTTGGATATGTTTTTTGGAGATTTGGGACATTTAGTCATCACTCATCATGTCAGTTTAGTCCAGAGGTCTCTATAGTTGAATTTTGGTGAACTTGTGCTGATGCTTAATTTGTTGGGTTGACTGTGCAGCTTATACAGGATGTTCATTCTGGGGATCATGATAATGATTTTACAGGAACACAATATGTCCCTGTTTATGTAATGCTTGCAGTAAGTGTTTGCTATTTTCTGTTGACTTCTTTAATTTGTTTCTTTGAGATTCAAAACTCTTGCTAGACTTCATCTTCTAGGTTTTCTTCTTATATGGTTGTATATTTTTCTTTTATGCTAAAAAATTATATTGTTATGTGCTTTCCCTCAAGTAAAAATTTTCAACTTTTCTGATTGTTTAAACCCCTAAATTGTCATGGCAGACTGGTTTCATCAACAATTTTGGTCAATTGGTTGATCCTGAGGTTCTTAGACAAGAGCTGAGTTATATGAAGTCTTTGAATGTAGATGGTGTCATCGTAAATTGTTGGTGGGGTATTGTGGAAGGCTGGAATCCACAAAAATATGCATGGTCTGGCTATAGGGAACTATTTAACATAGTCCTAGAGTTCAACATGAAGTTGCAGGTGACTTGTTTTGTTAGAGCTGTTATATATAAATATAGAACTGCACCTCTTAATTTAATAGGATATGCATATGTGATGGAATGCATGGGATTTCCATACTTTTCCTAATGAAATGTCTTTTTATATCCTGCTCCTTTGGGGTGTGGGCAAAAGAAACTTGCTATTAATTCTAAAATTCCTTAGTCTTCATCAAATAGTCCATCTGTACCAATATATTTTGGCCTTGGTTAAAGTTTAGCATTTCTGAAATGAGATAGAACTTTCTTAAACAACCCGAAACATCTATGTTATACATGACTTAATGATTTCTTTTTATCTATTTTGCAAACAAAATTTCAGGCTTTTCGTTATATCCTACTTCTTTTGAAGTCATGGTGCAGGTTCCTTGAATTTGTAGGTGTAATTTAAAAAACATATTGTAGATATGAAAATAAATCTTAGTCACTCTTAAGACCGTTATCTCAGTTTATGGCTTTTCTCTTGCTTTACATTAGCAAATTCTGATTAGGCCTTCATCACACTTAATTCATTATATACAATGTATGCATTAATATGCATGCTTTTGGCCTTTTCTTTTGCTTCTATGCATTTCCCTAGTTCTTTTAAGAACTAAAATGGCACAAATAACAAAACATAGAATTCTAAAGAAACTTTTGTTGTGAATCTCTAATTGCTTAACATATATTTCTAGGTTATCTTAAGTTCAAGTGCTTAAGTGATTAATTTATACATGTCTTCCCCTATGATCAATGAGGAGTTATGATGCCAAGTTAAACATGGACGATAATTTTGCTACCCTCTCTGTACTAGCTCATGTAGAGATTTGTGTTTTGAATGGTATTATTAGTGTTTGGAAATTATATTTTTCATGATTATAGCAGTTTTGCAATCTCATCAAATTCTGAAGGTTGTAATGGCATTTCATGAGTATGGAGTGAATAACTCTGGTGATGTGCTGATCTCTCTTCCCCAATGGATTATGGAAATTGGAAAAAGCAATCAAGATATATTTTTCACCGATCATGAAGGAAGGAGAAATACTGAATGTCTATCTTTGGGTGTTGACAAAGAAAGAGTTTTAAATGGAAGAACTGGTATTGAGGTACAGGATTTTGTTTTCTGTATAATATAGCCTACCCTCCCCTTCTTTTAATATAAATGAAGTAATTGTTATAAATCTATACACATGCTTATGATCTAACTTCTATTTGGTTATGTTAGCCTTGCTTTTCCTTCTTCAACTTTGCATTTGTTCCCACCATCCTTTATAACTGTTCATTGTAAAATTATGTATATATCTTAGAAAAAAAAAAGAAAGAAAAAAAGACAAACTAGTAGCAAAAGGATTAATAAGAAAAGCTGATCACCATGGAGTTTTTTGTTATGTATATATATACAGTTAGCACTACCTTATGTATGTTATATTTTAGATTTCTGTTGGTTATTATTATTTTTTGATATTTTAAATGTATATAGGTCTATTTTGATTTTATGAGAAGCTTTCGGACAGAGTTTGATGACTTGTTTGTGGCGGGTTTCATTTCTGCTGTTGAAATTGGACTTGGACCATCTGGAGAACTGAGGTATCCTTCTTTTCCTGATAGGATGGGATGGAGGTATCCTGGTATTGGTGAGTTTCAGGTATCTGTTAAAGCTATTCTCATATTATGCAACTCCATTGAGGGTTTCTTTATGCTATATTTGTGATATTTTATTCATTCACTAAAGGATTCACCATAATTTCCTGTTAGTCTTGTAGTCCCCTTAATGGTATTTCAGAACTGAATACATTCAGTTTTGATATTGTGTTTAACCTTATATGGTTTCTGAGTAGAATTAAACCCTTTGGTTTTTGTATTATACTATAACATGATAATTTCAAAGTCTCAATTTATGTTTGATTCCCAGATCATTTGAATTTTCTCAGATATTGAGCAATTTTTTTTTTCAAACTTGGAAATTAAACCAAATCTCTTCTAATATGATTGAAGTCCTATCCTAAGACTTCTTATACTTTTATAACATCTGCCAAGCTAGATGGTAGGCTGCAAGGCCCACCTTTTCAAGCTAATTGACACAAATGAAGGCTAAAAGGAATTTTTAGCATTAAAGCAAAAGAATATAGTTGCTATGTATACAAGTTTGAGGTTGGAATACTAAGTTTTGGACTCAGAGTTTACCTTCAAAAGTTAAGACTTCCTTCTCACATAGAAAAGTAATCAAAACCATTTAAACTTATTATACTAGAACAAAAACCCTAATAAAAACATTTGGTGAATAACTGTCAATTTAACCAAGTGAAACTATTTCAAAAGAGACTCATAACCTATGAAATCATGTTAACATCATCATTTAGTTTAGGTTCAGCCTGGGATAATTTGGTAGTCTCGCAAAGGGTGTCCTCCAAGTTCATTTTCAATCAAGTCTGTGAATAATAACAACCTAGATTCCTATATTAATAGGAGAACAAAACCTTAATAGCCATATAAATTAAAAGTCTGAATTACCTTTGAAAAAATAAAACTCTAATATAACACAGAATATATGAAAATTGTATTAAATCCTAATAACCCTAGGCCGACATATGTCAATTAAAGACTGGATATCCAAATCTTATGGATAACTGTTTTTTGGTCAACCATGTTCAAGTATTGGTGATTAATTCTGTAATCTGCTTTCTGAATTGACTATATCATTATTCCAGTGCGTGATTATAATTATTTATTACATCTGTTCATCTTTTTTATATGTTCTATGCATTATTATCTTGCATGATTTATTATCAGATGATACTGCTATATATGTCTTGTCTCATTGATTTTCCAAAAGGCCTGCTCGGTTGTATTTTAAGTCAAATTCCAGTTTAAGGTCTTAATACTCCTCTTTGATTTGTTTCTCTCTAGTGCTATGATAAATATTTACAACAAAATCTAAGAAAAGCTGCTAGATTGCGGGGACATTTATTCTGGGCTAGAGGACCTGATAATGCTGGTCAATATAATTCGAGGCCTCACGAAACTGGCTTCTTCAGTGAACGAGGGGATTACGATAGCTATTATGGGCGCTTTTTCCTCCAATGGTATGCCCAGTCATTAATTGACCATGCGGATAACGTATTGTCGCTTGCAAGCCTTGCTTTCGAAGATATAAAGATTACTGTTAAGGTATGCATGGTATCCTAGGGGCAACACTTCATCTCTTTCAAGAACAACACTGTGCAGGCTAGCCTTAAAATAGACAATATCATAGAATATGAGTCAGTTGTTATAAGTTATATTGCCAAGATAAGTGAGAGTTTGTGTCATGCATATAAATATAAGACCATATGGGAGCTTCAAGATTGAAAATGTCAATTAAAATTTTCATCAATTTTCTTTGAGGAGTGCGAATGGCAGGTCAAAGATATGTTTTGCTGGACACCTTTAAGAAACAAAAGGTAGGATAAAATCATTTCACAGAGCACCAGTTAGATAGTACTTACTAGATATTGCAGATGTGGCACATGTCTGTATCAGCTATGAATACTGAAACTATATCATAAGTTAGCTATATCAAAAATGAAACCTATCTGCTGATACAAAGTTGTAATTGGTAATTGTCTTTACATTCAGTTCCAAAATCCTAGATGATATTTCAGTGGGACTATTTCGCAAAAGGTATGAAGAAGCAAAATGAATTTTGAATTGTCCTGATCTGCAGATTCCTGGTGTTTATTGGTGGTACAAGACTGCCAGCCATGCAGCAGAGCTTACAGCTGGATACTACAACCCTGCAAACCAGGATGGATACTCTCCCGTTTTCGAGGTTCTAAAGAAGTACTCAGTGACAATGAAGTTTGTTTGCTCCGGACTGAATCTGCAGGATCATGAAGCTCTGGCTGATCCAGAAGGTTTGAGTTGGCAGGTGATGTTTCTTTTTGATATCCCATGACTCACCCCATAATGTTAAAAAAAAAGATTATATATAGTTGAACCAACAGTCCCAAATCTTTGCATTTCTAACAGATCACACTATAGAAAAACACCAAATTAACCCTAAAGACTAAAGAGTATCCCAATTAGTATAAATATTAACAAAAAAAATGACTGTTGCAGGTGATTAATTCGGCCTGGGATCGAGAATTGTCTGTAGCTGGTGAGAATGCACTTTCATGTTATGACAGGGAAGGATTCATGAGAATAGTTGAAACAGCTAAGCCAAGAATTGATCCTGATCGCCGTCATTTTTCATTCTTTGCATATCAACAACCATCTTCTTTGCTGCAAGGGACAATTTGCTTCTCAGATTTGGATTATTTCATTAAAGGCATGCATGGTAAGAACTCCCAAAGTCTACAACTCATTACTTATAGTAAGTATTGTTAAAAGCTCAAGATGAACTTGAATGCCAATAGCTCCTAGAGCCAAAGACACAGAGTGCAAATGAAGCTTGTGCTTGAATGAAGTGACATAAGCAAACATGAAGTAAAAGAGTCATAAATATGGAAGTTCACATTTGCAGTGGTAGTCCAATCTAGTCTAGTAGCTGGACCATATTGTTACCCCCGTCTTACTCCTCTTCTGGTTGATGTGATATTAGCTTCGATAATCTTAAAGTTCACAGAGCATAGATAATAGCTTGACAATATCTATCCTTGTTTTAATGTATATCACTGATTATTCTTTCCAGGAGACATATCAAGCGATCTGCTTCCCTGATGGGGTTGTGAATTTTTTGTCTTTCATAAGAGGATGAAGTTCTGGTTTCAACCACCCCCAATTGGTGAAGGGTTTGTTTACATGAAGGTTATGGGTTCAGATATGGCTAAAAGAACAGTATCGTTTAAGGTTCTGTACAAATTTTAGTGGACTATGTTGCTTAGTTTCCGTTAGTTTTTCTGTGGACACTGTGTAATGTTCTACTGGTTAGATCTCTGACCGCAATCAGGGCAGAGGAATGTAAGATGATTGATGCAACAACACCATTGATCATATTTATACTTCTGTTTGGATTAGAGAAATCTAGAAAAGTACTGAAATTTTTCTTAGTATCATATTTAAGGGATAACTGAGAAATGAAGATAAAATAGTAATAATGATGTCTATCAACTACCTCTTATTTAAACTTTTATTAGTGATAAGAGATCACTCTACTTCAACTTTTAATCATGGTTTATACTGATCCGATTGCATATCAAAATCAAGAACTTGATGAACCCCGAAAGAAAATGATTCTATTCTAGTTTCTCTCAAGTATAATCTAAAAGTATTAATACCAACAAACCCTCATTGGATGTTGATGCAACAGAAACGTGGGAGTCCCTGATAAACGCAGGGACAATCAATGACAAAAACTGGACTTCATGACTTAGCCCGAGATAGAGTTAGATACAACAGTTGTCTTTAACAAAATTCAAAATTTCTCATGCTCAATCTTTGTTTCTCCTTGCCTTACATGGTGTTTTTCCCTTGTAAGTACACTCAACCACTCTTCAATTTAGCAGGGTATCAACTATTCGAAGACTCGATCTTACAGATTCTGATGCTAAAATTTTTTTTACCAATATAACCACCTTTGAAAGCCAGTAAAATTCCCTCCTCAAACTAACCCGCACAGCATCAATTTGAAAACCTTGACCTTTTATCTAACTTGTGATTGTGTTGCGCGATACTAACCATTTCCTATAGTATTTTGATCATTGTTACATCAGTCTTGAATCGTCAGTCAGACAGCCGTCCACCCTGTTATCTCTGAGAATCACAGTATTCAGGAAATTCACACTGGCAAGGACCTACTCTCACCTACAGGTAAAACAGAAATGTGAGTACCAGCAGCAACTCTAAAAAATTATTTTAAACAGTTTTTATACAAAAGTTAATTCTCTTGAATACTAATGTCTCTGTTAAACAATGAAACAAAAAAAAAATTAAAAACTATCCACCTTTCGAAATGTGAAAGATACTCTTCTTGAAGCCCTCCTGATCACACTATCATTTACCATGTCAATCTGTAAAACAACCATAAAAAACCTCAAGATTAGAGATGGAAATAATAACAACAATTGAATGAACTTACATATTGAGCGCAAATACATGAAGTTTCATACAAACAGTTTAAGATATGGAAGTAGGTTAAGGTAAAAACTGATGTTTCGTGGAGTACTGGAGATTTCCTAAGTTTACAGAAAAAAAAGAGTTTTGAAATTTAGCTATAAACTCAGCTATACGATAAAAATTATAAATCAGTAACAAGAGGAATATAATAAAGCATAATTTCTGAAGAGATAAAAGGCTACTGAGGGTATAAACCCTAGGCCTTCACAAGGCCTAAACCAAAAAAAATAAAAAATGAAAGTAATAAAAAACAAATAAATGGACGTGCAAATACCTTATGGTGAGGAATGTAATGATGCCAAGCATAACGTCCTTCCCCAGATAACAAGAGCATGGAGCGAGGAGGCATATAGATAGCCCTTCTTAAGATACTTGTGCAGTTATCGATGTTTTCGCCTTTCATATCAATACTTGAGGTAGCATTAGGAAGACATGCAACTTCTAAATACCTCCTAAATTCCATAATGCAAGGGCCTGCTAATGAAAGGCTGAAAATTGATCCTTCAAATGCTGAATGCGTATCTATGTGTGGAGATAGACCCACACCAGGTGGATACTCATTAACCTGAAAAATAACCACAGATCTTCAAATTTTATTTGGGATATTTTTTTTTTTCATTTTCCCACAGACTAAAGGGGCATTTGACTGGGTTCTTAGCATTTCCAAAGGCAGCTTCAAATAGTCTAGAGAACATTTTATTTCCTTTTTGCAGTGTTATATGGAAATAGGTAAAAGCACTATTTGCAGTTAGAAAAGCACCAAAAAGCAGGTTCTTCCATAAAAAACTTTTAGGTTCTTTTATGTAGGTTTTTTAGCTCAAAAGAGCTTGCTGCAAGAGCGCTGAGAATTGCATCGTAAATATTAAATAGTGCTTCAACATCTAGCCTCACCTATTTCATCTCATAACAACCTCCAAACCATATTATTTCAAGAACAAAAAAAAAAAAAAAAGTCACAAGATAACATTGCAAGTTCACTACATTACCGTCAGCTGGTCCAAAACTAAACTTCTAGTCTCAAGGTCTGGGAATGACGAAATCCTTTCAAGTATAGACGAAACAAAAGACGGAAGTTCACCCAAGCACTTTTCAGTATTAACATTCCTTGTCTGTAACAACAAAAAAGACAAACTAATAACCTTCATGATTCTTTTGATGCACACAAATACATGGACAGAAATGTGGTGCGTGTGATTTTCAGCTATAATGTTCACCAGACTCATAAATCATTTCATGCTTTCACATGCATAGACAAAAAGATAAATGAACAAGAGGAAGAAAGCTAAATTTTGACAAATGCAGCTCATAATTTCATGCCACTCCAGTATTTAAATGATAAACATACAGTAGACTGACATCAAACTAACCAAAGAGCCAGAGCTCGTCAAACAGGACAATGTTACCTACATCATAACAAAATTCATATCCATAATGCTGAACCCTTCTTTTAGCAAGATTTTTCCAAGGCCTACTATCAACTGCTGCAAGCAACTCCTGAAAAAATCCATAAACAACTCATACACAGCGCAGCATGAAGCTAAAGAACACCTAACAGTCTAATTTTTTTACATGAAATTTTAGAACTAAACACATACTGCTTGCTTTAATGCTAAAGAAGACTGAGAATACTAACCTCTTCTTCTTTGTCACTGATAAAGTCATGCCACAAATAAATGCCGGGAATATTTAACTCTGAAGTAGACAACGAAACGGGAACTGAGTTATTGACTTGACCCTACACACAATTCAAAATTAACAATCAACAATAACCAAATATTTCATTCAATTCCCTTTGTTCTTTTTCAGTTATAATTCTACCCGAGGAGTTGGTGGTTGAAGTATAGAATAACGAATGTAAATAGAGCGGCCTCCAAGATCGGGACAGGGGCGTCCGTTCAATGATTTCAATGCATTCTGAGCGCAGCTCTCATCAAAATACGAAACAATGACACGAGCGCCGCTCTCATCCGCTGCATAAACTCCTTTCACCGCCCCGAAGCTGCTAAACACAGACTCAATGGCTTCGTAAGAAAGTCCGACCGCTGGCCCACAGTTAGCCACGAAAAGATTCGGACTTGATTCGCTGTCCCCCGCCTTGGCTGGCCTAAATCTAGGCACGCCCATCCTTTTTGAAATGATTGTAAAATACAATTGAAATTGCAGGAGAAAGTAGAAGAAGAAACGGTGTTCTTCTGTTCACAAGCGACTGGGCCCGAAAAAGAGCCCATTCATGATTCAGGTCGGCCCGCACAGCCCACAAACGAGACAATACTGGATAATTTTTGTTTGAGTAATACTAAGTTTTACACATATCGGATAAAAGTTTATTTTTAATTTAAAATTAATTAATAATTTTTTGACATTTAAGAGAAATGATGTATAAAAATGATGTAAACCTAGTATTATTGATATTTATGATATTTTTTAAATTTCTCAATGAAATTCATTCTGACAAAAAAAAAAGGATATTTTTAAAATTTCAACTTTTTATATAAAGATTAATTTGAGCTTCTTTTAAAAGTTGTAAAATTGTTTATTTAAAATTTTATAAACACTTTTAAAATGAAACCAAACAACCTAACAAATTTTCAAAAACATTTATTATTTTAAAAAAAGTTGTTTTAACCAATATATATAATTCTCCGAGGCAAGACACAAAAATTAATTTTATTTGTACTCACTAAGAATAATATATGGTCATAGCATTTGAAAAAAAGCACTAGTACAGGTTTACAGCAGCTTCACTCTTCTTAATCAAGGAGAATTTCTGGGGGACAAACCTATACAAGCCTCTTTACTGATACACCATACTCGACTCAAACTTGGTGAAGCACTAACAGAGCTTGTTTTGGTTTCATTGGATGAAATTTCTGAAACATTACAACTACTTGCATCAAAACCATTGAATTTTCCATCTACTAGGTTCATCTGATCGATGAGCGAGTGCCTTACGCGTAGACTAAGCCACGGCATCTCCAAGTTTGCATTTGTTTTTGATCCTGGAAGCTGATATTTTGCCACAGGTGAATTGGGATTGCTCAGAGCATCTTCTTGCAGAATATCTCCCATCCTAGACAGTATGCTGAATGCCAAGTTTCCAAGAACTCGCGAGTATGCTTCTAGTATTGAAAGCCCAACATCCTATGGAAATTGTAAAAGAATAGAAAGAATTATTTCTGCCAACACGGACTATGCAACATGGTAGAAAATATTGTGAATCTCCAACAATATGCATTTATGCCTTGAAGAATAACCAAATACAGATTACATGCATATTAGCATAGAACTACTCACCTTGCCATATTGGATTTTTGTGGCCTCAAGAAAAGTTTGAGGAAGGTTAGGATTTTTAGTCTTGAGATGCTGTATAAGGGTTTCGGCTCGTTGCAATAGTAACTCTGTCTTATCCAGCTCGGATAAGGGATCTTTGATGAAGGACCATGATGTCCGGACAGGTGATTTACCAGTTACTTCAATAATTCTTTCTTTCCAAGCGAACACTGCAGCTTCTAACCTGTTGATGACGTCAAGCACACTGTGTTCTGATTTTAAATTCAATAGATTTAGCATTTCCTCAATGGAGCTCGATTCTTCGCTCAAGACCTTGTACAATTCCTCACCAAGACTTGCCTTTCCAGACTGCATGAGATTTAGAAACAATGCTAGTTACAACAAATGAAGACTGATACCTTAAAACATTATCTAAACTCTTCTCATCAGGCAAAATTATGATCCTATTCAGTTAATTCAGAATGGCCACCAAAGGAAATAAATCAAATCAAATCAAACCAGTAGGCTCCAGTTTTCATTTTCCTTCACTCAACATTTTCAAAGACCTCCACTTTTTGCTGGGTAATTTTGGTAATTATGTTTGTTGCTTGTAAAAGAAAGAAGTTCGCAGTTGTATGCTAAACAAGTTGTTCGAATCCTTGTTAAGGATTTTGGAATAATGAATGCAGAGGAAATACTAAAAATACGTCCAATAATGTTTCTATAGATTAGACATGTAATATGAAGGTAATTATGTTTGTTGCTTGTAAAAGAAAGAAGTTTGCAGCTGAATGCTAAACAAGTTTGTTCAAATCCTGGTAAAGGGTTTTGGAAAAATGAATGCGGAGGAAATTCTAAAAATACGTCCAATAATGGTATAATTAGACATGTAATATGAAGAATCATATCATTGTAGAAGGCTAGCAACTTGAAAACAGTGTATAGAATGCTAACCTTGGGAAGTGCATCCCTGATAATGCTAGGCACAGGCATTTCAAGCAAAACATTTTCATTGATGGATTTGGCAGCCTTGAATACTTGATACATCACCTTAGCCTGAGACAGCAATTTTTTCCTCTCCATGTCAGAGATCCCATTTGTCGGTACTTGGGGCAACGGGAGCCACCATCTCTTGCTCTCTCTAGTACTCTTGTTCCTTCCTTCTGCACGGCTACCCACTTCTGCATACCAAAACTCAGTATTCACCATTGAATCCAATGTCTCCTGCCAATTAGAAAAGTTGGACCTCACAATCATGTATATGATATAAAGATATAAGAAGCTCTTTCAACATCAAAAGGAATGAAGAATTGCCTACAAGAAGCATTGAATCCAACTTTTGAAGTGCCGGAAGATTCATGTGGATGTCTGCGCGAGCCTTTGGAGTCATTATCTGCTCCAATGACAAAACTAAATATCACCAAATGTACAATGCATATAGGATCAATATTCTATATGCTACAAAATTATAATTACCTCCAAGGTTCGGCCATTGCCAGCATTTTGCTTTGCAGGAACTAACTCGACCATATAGTTTGTTGGAGAGAGCAACCAGTCCATCTCTCTCTGCCATTTGCTCCTCCTTTCTTCAGGCAGTGGCTCCAATTTCCACAACTCCCCAAAGACTGAGGCTGCAAAGAAACAGGACAAACTCCATAAACACTAGGCTCAAATGGTCTGCAGCATGGTCCTCAGCAAAGATTATCAGCACTTAGCTAGTATCTTCATTTTATATAATGATATGTGTTTTACTGCGATTTGCGAAACTCTTACTACATCCTTGTATTTTAGTCAAAGCTCTAAAATTAAATTTTCCAGTGAACTTAGCTCTAACTCAACAAATGAAATGCAACATGGATCAGTTTCCATATTTAGGCATACTTATGCACAGCTTCTCCATATACCCATTTCAATATCCATAAATGTCCTTGTACTTTTCATCAATTAAGACTAGTCAGTTACAATCTCAATACACAACTAATGACACAAGTGATATGTTTTGAAGCACATCTCTACTAAATATTAATTCAGAAAATTTCTCATATTAAAGTTATAGGGCAGAAGAGAACTAATAAACAGCTCTTATTTTGACAAGAGAATGGAGCTTAAGCCTACCTGCAAGATTTGTTATGGCATTTGACAATGCTAGTGCAGTGTTGACACCCATACGTCCCCCACTAACATCTTCACCCAATAACAGCTTTGCAAATTTTTCTTTCATTGTCTCAACATCTGAATATCGAATGGCATAAGAACGTTTCTCTTTGACATAAAAATGTTGGGGGCTTTCAGAGAGCTCCCAATCATCTGAACCCTGTTCATCCCTCTTCCCGGGCAACCATTTAGAAGAAAATGATCCAAAAGCATCTTTACTAGAAGAACAGCTTGACTCGTCATCATCCAAGGAGTCTGTGACACACCCTTCACCTCTGCTTGTTCTACTTTCATTCTCATAAGATTGATTCTTGAGAATACAACTCTCAAGGCCACTATATGTCATTATTCCTGAAAATTTATCATCACTTTTCTTCCTTAAAAACTGAAATAACATTTTTGCATTTGATTCAAATAACCAATAAATAAATAAACATATTCCTGACTTTTTGGTTTGAATTATTAATTTCTGTAGATTTTAAGACAAATTCCAAAATTTTCAATCATCTACTTCATAAACCTATAAGTAAAAATGTCATATTTTATTTGTACTGCCACCTTATATTTAAAAATAAAACTTCCAAACAACATTGATATCTCTAAAGAAATTCAAAATGTAGATAAAGACTGATTTCTCTATGTTTGAAAGCAATTAAGTTTAATGACGATAAACTATGCTTTTGTTTTTAGAAAAGTTGAAAGATTATTAATGAGGATTATTTCAAGGGAGGATCAATTGAAGATCTTAATCCCTTGCAAGAAATCACTCACAAGAGCTTTAGAATGGTTCTTCCCAGCTTTGCTAGAAAAAACATTTAAGAAACGGCTTTCAAATAAAAGAGCTTTGGAGAAATGCATCTTCAACTGTTTACTTTTACGTTCTTCCCCAAATAGAAATCCATGTACATTTTTATCGCAAAAATCATTTTCATCTATCTTAACCAAATCTACAAAATTGATACAAAACTGCTTTTGATTATTAAAAGCATTCATTATAAGCTTTAAGCCAACACACTTTTACATGTAAACCAACAGTACATGTCCGAAGAACAAAGAGTTATGAAATTTAGCTTGGTTTGAAAAAGAGAAATTCGACAAATCTATCCATGCACACAAAATGGATATGTTTTGTTCATTGGAAGTTATGTCAAAGCAATTTCATCTTAAAGAGCAAGTTTTCAGTTAAGAATTTTACAGGATAATTTTATGGGGCATAGAATGATATACACTTTCACTAAACTGTACTGGGCTACGCGAGAGAGCAGGTATTCATATTTTTTACATTCTTAAAAATATAAATAAATAAAAATTAAAAAATTCCATGAGTGGACCAAATGGTTTACCCGCGGTAACAAAATCCTCTCAACATTTTCTAAAATTTTGCTCATAATACGGACACTTAAGACATCAGAAGCTTGCAAAGGTAACAAATCAAAAAGGAAATTTCCAGGAAACCCTTCAAAATTGTCATTGACACTTAATGACTAATGTTCTCATCAACAGCCAGAATCGATAATTGATTTAATTTGTCTCACCTAATTTTTTTAAACATGTGGTGGGGTTATAAAATGTTTCATTGGAAACCAGAACAGGACAAAAAGAAATTAAAATAAGTAATGGGCAACAGGGTATCCCTCTAGTGGGAGCTTAACCAAATGAAACTACAATTATATTTCACGAGAAAAGCTTTTAGACAATGACTTTTCTGTCCCCACTCAGTTACTTCATTGTCTGATTTAAACAGTTTTAAATTAATAAATGGATACTGAGGGTCCACCACTTACCCATCAAAATACTTAAAATCAGGAAAGTAACACCTAGATCCTAAATTTTTGGTTAAAAACAGATGATACTTTATGATTTTCAAAAATAATAACTATATTCTTTACCAATAACAAAAATAGTTAGGAAAAATAATCATTTACTTGTTTTTATTAGTAAAATTTCACAAAAGTATCCCTTGCCTTTTGCAAATTAACAAAAATAAACTCATCGTCAAAGACTTCTATTCATTCAAATGACAAGATTCATAAGGAGATGCTTTAAATTTTCTAGTCAAAATAAGTCAGATGGTTAAAAACTTCAAAATTAACAAAATTACATAACGGTAAGGTTGATTTTGACATTTTTTTTAAATCATAAGGGCTTATAAGATATTTGCCCTATTAAATTTGATTTCTTAGTATTATTATGGGTCCACATTAGACTATCGATAAATCACAATCACTTTAAACAGTATAACCAAGATTATGGCACAAGCCTGGCCAATTGCCATCCTTCTAAAGTTGAAAACAAAACCAAAAAGTTGAAAACAAAACCAAAAGGTTGAAATTATGGGGGTTACCCCCATGTGGCTTGCACGTACGTAGATACTATGCGCCATTAGCTTGGGCCACTCTCTAGTTAGGAGAGCTATCCAGGGGAGAAAAAGTCAATAAATCTACGACCATATCTATTAATTGTTAGGATCAAGCAATGTAATTCAAATAAGTGCATATTTTCAAACTTTCAATAGCACCAAAGGTTGATTTAACACTAAAAACTAAAAACATGCAATTGTAAATTCAAGAGGTAAAATTTACATTCCAACAAGACTTTATTTGTTTAATCTATTTACTCTTTAAGATTGAGAGGGAAAATATTAATTTTATGAATTCAAATAAATGTGACCTTTAATATTAGTACGGACTAGAGAATTGTAACACTCATGGTGCCATAAATGCTCTCCGGGTAATTGAATAGAAACATGTTTGCTGCATGCATGTATGCTAATAATGCTACTGCCTGCCAATTAAAATCAATGGGACATAGTCCTTACACATCTTTGCACAAAAAATTCCGGGTGTGACGGCTAAGAAACTCTAATTTTAATTTAATAGTTATAGAAATTAAAAAAAAAATATTAGCATTAGAAAAATTCAACAATTATTTACACATAAATTAAGACGGTATCTGACAAGTCTATGCATACCTACCTCATTTTGAAATCAATTCCATGTGTTAGGTTTGTTGCACAGCAAACATAATGTGATATCCAAAGACCGGATGGTTATTGACTTAAACTCTTATGTGAATAGGAGATTAAATGTAAGATGTAATCCCCAATATCTTTAATTATTTATAAAGTTGTAATCTCATATTATAGTTTATGTAGAAGAATTGCTATATGTTAGATTTGTATGGAAGGGATGTAAAGATTATGCTGTTGGGTTGCTACCTAATACTAAAAGTCTCTCCAATTAGGCCGAATAAAAGAGTGAACACACAGCATTAATCACGGGAGATAACAATAAATAAATAAATAAATATTTGCTTACTCTCTTGTTCATCAAAATCGAAGCTGAGCTCTCTGTCCCGGGTGCAGCAAGCGAGCCTTCCTCTCATTATCATCATTTTTGTTCGTTTTTATCTTTTAATACCTGGATTAATTTATTTCTTTACGGCGGATGAAAATAAAACTTCCACCTCAAGAATGCTAACAAAACGATGTGTCAATGATTGCTCAGCAGATAGTCCGAATGCGGTGCTCCATGATCTACAACAATAATGATTTCAAGTGTAAAGTATTTGACCAAATATAAAACCACGCCATGAAATATTATGGTAGATGAGTTCTTTCATTTAATTTTTTGTGTTCTCTAAAAACGTTTTGAAAAACTTAACACAAGATCGTTTTCATAAATCATAAAGAACACTAACTAATTAGGTGCAAGTCTCCAGCACAATCGGTTCTTGTCGACGATTGAATCCCACATGTTCCTGTATTTATTTTTCATTTCATATCTCGAATAAATGGACATAGTTTGGTAACAGGCAGATGGTCATCTTTGAAAACGAAATTCTCCCCTTACAAATTTCCGAGAGAGAGAGAGAGAGAGAGACACACACACACACACAGAGGCAGAGACAGAGATGAAGTTTATAAATAATTAAGCAATTAGTTCGATTAGAATTAATAAATTAACAATGTAAAAATATAAGTATAATAAATCAAGGTATATAAAAAAAAATTTGAAACACGTACTACAAAATACTTTTTGGTAAAGTGAGTGATTATGTGAACTTTTTGTTTCCACAGTAAAAAGAGGCAAGGTCATGAATTAATGACTCAGATTGGCTCTCTTTGACAAAATGCTTCAAAGCATAAATCTAAAGCTGAGAAATTAAAAACTGAAATAGCAAAAAGAACATCTAACTTTATCCATAACGAAGAATCCACGTTAAGGAGCTGGACTCGAGATCTACTCCTTCAAAATGTTCATGTAACATATGCATTTCGAAAAGCGGTTTCAGCTTCCAGAATCAAACAAACAAACACATATTTAATCTTTCAAATAGGATCTTGATCCATATAACAGCAAAAAGATTAGAAACGAGAGTACCGATTACTGAAAAAGCTAGAAAAACAGAAAACAAAAAGTTGCTAATTCCTCAAAACGGCAATGGAAAATATGGAAACAGACCTTGATTTCTGGAATGGTTCTTCAAATGAGCATTTGGAGCAACTGATTCTGCGAACTAAGAAACAAACTAGTTATAAATAAGAAATGCACCAGTCAAAAAGAGTAGGCTGCACGAACACGAAGCAATTGATCATTCATCAGTGTTTGAGTGTTTGA
>WYDK02000017.1:2512088-2523583 GCA_009867345.2 Toxicodendron radicans
TTATGCTGAAGAAAGAAGTTGTCTGGAGCCAAGGAGTCCTAAGAGACCATCCTTAGAAAATGAGAAATGATCTCCTTTTATATTGTTTGTTGCAATGAGCTTGTAAAGTGTGGTTCTCCATATGGCAGCTTCTGGATCAAGTGTGGTTATCCACATAGCAGCTTCTGGAGACTTAGTTGGAGAAGCAAAAATGTGGAGACGTGGCTTGGACCCACTGCTGAGAATTTTTACCCCGATAACATAGTGAAACATCAGGGACCCAACATTGTAGATTGAGAAGGGCTCTTAAAACATTCCATGGATTGTCTTGAAGAATCTGTATGGGTTTCTCCTAATCCTCAAAAGTGAACAAGGACAAATTAAGGGCCAATGTCAACAATGGATAGTCCTGGAGGCTCCCCCACATCCCTTTGGAATCATGCCCTTGACAGTATTCTTATTCAGAATTTTGTCTACCATAATTTTTCCTATCAGAGATCTTTTCGTTGTGAGTGAACCTGCTTTACTTCGATCCTCTATTTCCAACACCTGATCATCCCTTTGATCCCGACTACTGCCTCTTAGCTCTTGTAGAAGATTGTTAATGGACATGGTGGGAATAGGAGAGCGAGATTGCTAGAAACAACGATTAATGATGGATACGCACCTGAGCTTCACTCAATAGTTGCTCTTACGTAGAAGAGAGGGAACTCCCCGGCTGGGAGAAGACTTTTGTTCATCTTCTTCAAGCACATAATGAATATGACTAAATGCTGAAAAATTGATCCTTATTTTCTTTGTTTCTTATTCTCTATCATTTTCAATAAATAACGTTGTTCAAAAACAATTATTTTTTTTCATTAATTTTATCAGATAAATGAGAGTTTTTTTTTAATTGTTTCTCCATTTTTAAATGTCCAAATCTCCCAAAAAAAAAAAATGTTAAACACTATATATAGTATTCGAATTTCGCTATGAACAAAACAATAAATTCCTATTTGATAGTATTACCTAACCATCAAATAAAATATCTTAGGGATATATATCCTTCAATATAGGAAACAGAATCATATAATAGTAAAATATCTTAGGTTCTAAAAATTTTATAAAAATCATTTTAATATTTTAAATTATATCGCTGCAACTTACGAATAGAATATTGTATAAAATCATATCATATATCATAAAATTAATTACCCTTTTTAAATAAATAAACAAATCTTTGAATTTCTTTTATTAAATAAAATATTAATTATGTATTTTTATTTGGGAAAAGGCTTTATTTTGTAAGTTTTCACTTTTTTGCCTGTCTTTGGTTCCGGCCGGCCTCAACCTTGAACTTTTGAAGGAATTCCCCGTTGAATGAATGAAACCGATTTTTCCAAGTATCCAATCAGAAATACTATACACCTTCTAAGTAAGCAAGATAGTGGAAATTATACGCTACACCATGCGCCTGCCTAAGAAAGGGTCAAATAAATAAATTTTCCTTTTGATATCAATCAATGAGTTAGTTAATGTAGTACCTACGGAGTACAACATCACAAAAGAAAGGACCATGGCTGGATGGTCAAAAAATGAAGGCTACGTTATAATTAAATTATTCTTATTTTAAGGCAAAAAATTAAATAATTTGAAATCTTCATCGTATAATTTTTATTTTTCTGGATTTGGTGTTAACTTAGGTGATATAAATACATGTATTAAATAGGAAAAAAAATTAATAGCATGTAACCAAGCCATTAAGATATTTTTTAGGGAGATTTAAATCAGAATAAAATCATAATATTTTAACGACTTAAATACTGACCCTACGATAACGTAGACGGCCAATCAAGGGGAGACATCAGACGGTCCAAATCTCATAAATAGCTTCACTTCAACGATCCAGCTCAGCCGACGAAAAGTCTGCCGTGCCCGTTGCTGACTCGGCAGTCTCCGCATGCAGCCGATTATTAAACTAAAACCCACCAAACAGCACGCACCTGACTCCACACCCTCTTGATCCCTTATTCAGCATGGCCGATCACAACCAACATCGCCACCACCGTCCCCACCGCCTTTCCGTCCCTCCCCGCCCCATCGCCACCGTCAACACCATCACCACTCCCACCGCCCGGTACCCTCCGTTTTCGTACCCTTCGTCGACCCCAACGGCAACGCCGTCGAAACTCCGGTCCCTTTCGTTTCCCTCCAAATCCTCCAACAAATCTTCCGTCTCCTTTCTCTTTCTCATTCTCTTTTCCCTTCGTTCTCTCTACTCTCTCCTCCCTTTTCTCCGATCTTCACCTTCTTTCTCCCTCTTCCCTTTCACTTTCCTCGTCTCTCTTCTCTCCTTCCTTCTCTCTCTTTCTTTCTCAATCTTCTCTTCCCCCTCCTCGAAACAGCACCGTTTTAATCTTAATTTAAAACAGCACCAATCAGTTCTGTCTTTGTTCCTAATCTCCCCTGCTGAGAATAAATTTTTATTTACTAAATCATTTGTTTTGGCGCTTGTGTTTCTGCTCAGATTTCAGGCTCTTAGATACTGTGGCACTGCGGCGATGATCTTGGCTGAATTGTCCGGTAATGTTACCGGACGGCTTCTAGCTGAAGTTAGGAAAAATCAGAGTTTAAATGATTGGAGTAAGTTCTCTAGATTACGTGGGTTTTTGTGTTTGTTTCTTGGGTTATTTTTGTTATCTATTAGTTGGGATCGGATTGAATGTTTCCCGTTTTCGAGTTCTTTACGGGGTTCATCTGTGATTTACGGAGAGAATTGTGTTAGAGTTTGGCCAATGTTGTTGCCGTTTTTAGCTGGGTTTTTAGGGTGTTATGAGAGAGTTTCAATGAATTGGGGAACAGTTAGCCAACTGAATCGTAAACAGGTTAGGTTAATTTCATTGTTTTATACAACAATTTTGCTTTTTATTCCTGCTGTTGTGAGTTGGATTGTTTTTGAGAAGGATGGTGAAGGTGTTTCCATTGCAAATTTAGCTTGGCCTTTGGCCAATACTGTTGTGTTTGGAGTGCTTTTGAGTGAGAATTATAGTGACGAGAAGCTAGTGAGTTCTACGGATTTTCAAAGAGAGTTTCTGGTTACCTCTGTTTGTACTGTTGTCTTGGAGTTGTTTTATTACCCTGAGCTCTCGCTTTTTGGATTGGTGATATGTCTTTTGTTATTGTATTTTGCCATTAGAGAATTGGATCCTGATCATTCGAATTATCTTCAATTGGGGTTTGAATCTTCGGAGTCATTTAGTTCCTTGATTATGAAGCCTATCCGCCACATTTTGAGTGAGAGGAAATCGCGTAAGATTGCACTTTTCCTTTTGATTAATACTGGTTACATGGTTGTTGAATTTTTTGCCGGGTTCATGAGTAATAGTCTTGGATTGATATCAGATGCATGTCATATGCTGTTTGATTGTGCTGCATTGGCAATTGGGTTATATGCTTCATATATATCACGTTTGCCTGCAAATAATCAGTTTAATTATGGTCGGGGGAGATTTGAAGTTCTATCAGGGTATGTTAATGCCGTCTTCCTTGTTTTGGTTGGGGCATTAATTGTCTTGGAGTCGTTAGAGAGGATATTGGATCCTCAGGAGATTTCAACTAATAGTTTGTTGACTGTTTCAATTGGAGGGCTTGTTGTGAATGTAATTGGTTTGATTTTCTTTCATGAGGAGCACCATCATGCCCATGGTGGCTCATGCTCACATTCTCATTCCCACTCCCATCACGATCACCAGCATTCACATGACCATGAAGGTCATAGCAACCATCAGGAATGTATCTCTATCTCCCATGGAAGTCCTGAAAAATGTTGTTCTGTCAAAGATGATCATCATGGCAACTTTCATGCCACTTACCATCATGACCATCATGAAGGTACTCATAAGCAAGAGCTGCTTCATGGACATGCACATGAAGACCTTTCTCATCAACATAACCACTGTGATCATTCTCATGGACATGACCACCACGACCATTCTCACGGACATGACCACCAAGACCATTCTCACGGACATGACCACCACGACCATTCTCACGGACATGAAAACCACAACCATTCTCATGGACATGAACACCACAGCCATTCTCAAGGATGTGACCACCATGACCATTCTCACGGACATGACCACCATGACCACCATGACCATCAAAGCTTGCTCCATATTTCTTCCAGAAGTTTGCATAGTCACTCTAATGAGGAACCACAAAAGCATCGCCATCAACACATTGACCACAATATGGAAGGAATCTTCTTGCATGTCCTGGCAGACACCTTGGGAAGTGTTGGAGTTGTTATATCAACTCTTCTAATTAAGTACAAGGGATGGCTTGTTGCTGATCCTGCCTGCTCAATATTTATATCTGTCTTGATTGTGTCCTCAGTTATCCCCTTGCTCAGAAACTCTGCAGAACTTTTGCTTCAGAGAGTTCCTAGGGCTCATGAGCAGGATTTGAAAGAAGCTCTAAATGATGTTATGAAGGTAAAGGGGGTATGCGGCATTCAGAACCTGCATGTATGGAGCTTAACAAACACGGATGTGGTTGGGACACTTCATCTTCATGTCTCAAAGGAAACTGACAAGGCTTCTATGAAGGCACAAGTGTCTCATTTATTACATGATGCTGGAATCAAGGACTTGACCTTGCAGCTGGAATGTGTCAAGTAATTTATGTAGTAACCTCTGAAGTAGTGTCTGCCTTTGGAGAGTACTTGAGGAGAGCCTAGTTCATTGACCTTGAGGACTGAATTTGACTACAGATTATAGATGCTCCCTTCTCAGCAGTCTCATAAGTTAGCTAAATTACACAGTTTCAAACAACTTGAATTTTTTGCCAAGCGCTAGTGGGATTCTGATGATTATCTTGGCATGGAAGTTCAGCATGCAGTAACCAGTCATGGAGGACAGTTGTTCGCCCTTTGGATCTTACAATGACGGATTATTTGGCTGTAGGTACTTGTGCTGACAGCAGACATGTAAAAAAACATGCAAAGGATACTAAATTACTTGGGTATGAAACTTTCTAATTTCATTAGGTATAGTGCATGATTTATATCTGTGGTTCTTTTGATATCTTGCCGGTGGCTATTTTATTGCCCTTGACATGTCAGTTTGAAGAAATCATATGGTTGCTCCAATTTTATATGTTTAAATTTCCTGTTATTAAACAATAAATTTAGTATAGATAGTGTGATTTTGTTAATACTTTCCAATTAAGCAGAAAAAAAACTGCCTCGTTAAAGTTTCATTTGGTGCAGGATACAAAGGTGAGAGCAGAGTTCTAATCTGAGATGCTGAAAACACAGAGAAGGCAAAATATTGATATGTGAAAGGGAGAACAAAATAGAATTGAATAGAATAGCTTTTTAATCTCGTTTAACATAGTTGGTGGAGAGATATTTCACCAGTTTGCATAATGTATGTTCTATCAAAATACTTAGGGAATGGAGGAGATGTCTAGATTAAAATATATGTTGAATACCATTTGTATTTAAACCAACTATTTTGGTTGGTTTGATTGTTTCGTATTCATCACTTCACACGGCGAAATTTACTAATTTAGCGTGAGTTTCAGCACTTGAGTTGATTTCACTGATAGTTTATGTATTGGTACAGTAAATTGCAGATGGGTTCTGATCAGCTTGGTATTAGTTATTCAAACTTAAAGGCAAAGAAATTTGAAGTTTCTACGGTTATGGAGAACTTCATTTTCACAACCTTTACAAGCATTCATTTTTTTTATTCACATTTTCTCTTTAATCAATGAAGGATTTTCCCATAATGCATTAATCTTATTAGTTACACAAATCTTGCGTGATCAACGTAACTAATTCACCCTTGGGTAGCCCAACTTGATAAAGTGAATTGAGGATAGTATGAATAGGCGTACGGTTTGAGGTTTGATTCTCTATTTGAACGTTTGAGATTTAAGTGGGAGGTAGTGACAGTGGGTTGATATACTAGTCTCGTTTGAAGATTAGTCTAAGTGCGCATAAACTAATCCGGCACATTAATTAAAAAAAAACAAAGAAAATTGTATACTATTCTTGGCTTTTCAAGAGCTAATAAATGGAATATTTGAAAAATTAAAATGTAAAAAATCAATTTCTTAAAACTTGGATGTTCTTTGAATAATAAATAAAGATTCATTCACAATTCAATCTTACAACCTTTCTCTCACACTTCCTATGTGGTAATTTTCCAGTTTTTTTTTATATGATTGGTTGATTTTAAATTAAAAATAAATTTTCACATAATCATCTTTTGACATATCATATTGTATGAGAAATGTTATATATGTAGGTCAATATTATCTTTGAATAAAACCTTTGTAATTGTAACGCGCTTGTAAATTAGCAATAATGCTAGACTCACGACTCATAACAAACGAATGAAACTTATTTTATGAATTAATCAATTGTGAACTGTCACGTCAATAGTTCTAAGACAAAGTTGTAAGGAAAGGTAATGGGTTGAGCATTACTCATTTTTTTGAGGTCAACGATCATACAGCCAACGGCGTCCACATAGTTGTTTATTAGTCCGCAGTTATTATGATAGAATCGACCACATGGGATAAGTAACGCTTCAGCCAAAGGTACGACTCAGTTAAGCAGAGGAATATTCGACCAGACAACAATAGTTTTTACAGTTCGTTCGTTTACATTCAGACTCTTGACACTCTCGAAAACAACTCCCAGCAGTCACAGAGAAAGTGTGCTGCTCAAGCTTGTTCCAAAACGTTTCTCTTTTGTCTTAACGTCACTTGAAACACGTTGCTCTTTCTATTTACTTCTCTGAAACTGCTATTTCTGCTTCATCTTAATGAGAACAAGGGCTTGAAAAAGTTTCAGTTTGTGAAGTAGAGATCTAGGGTTTCTGAATATGGAGAAAGTGGTTGCTGTGATCATGGTTGGCGGACCCACCAAAGGTTTTGATTTGAATTTCTCATAAAAGTTTGTACTTTGTGGAAATCTTGTTTTTTGTATTGGAAGTTGATAATTTTTTGTTTATGTTTTATTTGTTTGAAGGGACGCGATTTCGACCCTTATCTTTCAACACACCAAAACCATTATTACCATTAGCTGGTCAGCCAATGGTTCATCATCCAATTTCAGCTTGCAAAAGGGTTTGTGTGTTTTTTTTGTTTCCCTTTTATATAAGTGGAATAAAATTGTGATGTTTTTATGGAATGATTTGGAGTGTTTTTGATCTTTGCTGTAGATTCCAAACTTGGCTCAAATATTTCTAATTGGATTCTATGAGGAAAGGGAATTTGCATTATATGTTTCTTCCATCTCTAATGAGTTGAAAGTGCCAGTGAGGTGATTACTGAAATGATTTGTCAGGTTTTATCATGATTATAAGCTTTTAAGTAGCATGGAAGGAGTTTAATGTTGTTCGTATTAATTCTGTTGCTTTAGATACTTAAAAGAGGATAAACCACATGGTTCAGCTGGTGGCCTTTATTACTTCAGAGACATGATCATGGAAGACAACCCGGTTCGAACTTTGAACTTGTTCAATTTTAATTCTCTTTTCATTTGCTTTGTCTCTTTGTCTCAATGGTTAGAAAAAGATCCTTTTTGTTTTTAATTGTTTATCATTTTCATTAAATGTCTGTTTCCCTGATAAAGTGGCTGCAATTGCTTTAATTCCGAAAATTGTTTATATTATCATATATATTCTGTTTGTATGCATTTGTATATATCTCCTCACACATACATTGCATTTACTTTTATTGAGCAGTCACATATATTTCTGCTGAATTGTGATGTTTGCTGCAATTTTCCGCTCACAGACATGCTTGGTAAGTTTCCTGCTTGTATTGGTTAAATGTCTTATCTGTGCTTGCTTATACAAAATTTATACACAACTTTCTTGTATTTCTTTTGGAGGTATTGAATTAGTGACTTGTTAAATCATGAATGAGTAATTAGAAAGTATAATTGCTTTTGGCGTTTTTTTCGGCAGAGGCGCATAAAAGAAGTGGTGGGATGGGAACAATGCTAGTAATCAAGGTTGGAACATTTACTAATTATTTTTGTTTGAATATTTATTTAAATTTTTCAGATTTACATTACAGCATCATTCTTTATTGCAAGCACTCTGTTGTCATCAGACTATGATTTTTCCCTCCATCTGCAGGTTTCTGCTGAGTCTGCCCACCAGTTTGGTGAGTTGGTTGCTGATCCAATCACCAAAGAACTGTTGCATTACACAGAGAAACCTGAGACTTTTGTAAGCACGTGATTCAGTTTTTCAATCAGCGAACTGCAAAGTAGTTCTTGCTTAGTAGTCCTGATGATTTACTTGATTTTTTTTTCTGTTTCCTTCAACTTTTGCATTATTCATCTAATGCAGGTAAGTGATTTAATCAACTGTGGTGTTTACGTCTTTACCCCAGATATCTTTGCTGCCATTCATGATGTCTTTACTCATCGGGAAGATAGAGGTTGGCCTTTATCCATTGCTTATTAGTTGAAGTTTCTTGTTCTTCTTGGTTAGCTAATAGCTAGAAGATATTTTTATTATTCCATACATTTGAACATGGATCACCTTGCAACAAACTTCTATAGTTTTCTTGTGTGTATTTGCATGAGAAAGAATGTATAGATTTTTAGCGAAAAGATGCTATTCCTCAAGTCAGTCAAAGTTTTCGTTGCTTCCTTAACTATCATTTCTCATCTTTGTAGGATGTACTTCATTGTTTCTTGGTGTCCTGCATACTTATTATAGATTTAGCACCTCTATTTATATGTATTGTTTGATCTATTAAGATGCTTTGCCTTTAGTTTGTATCAGTGTCACACACGAGAAGAGTAACTGAAATCATGTGACTGCAAATTATTGTGTAAAATGTTCGTTTGTAAAGTATATTATGCTCAAAGTTTCAATCAAACCTGAGCTTGAGACTAAGAAGCCAACATCAGACCTTATTACGCGAAGAGGATGTAATACAAACTTAAACAAGTATGGGTTGAGAGTCCCTATTAAGTTCAGATCGCACTGTTGTGTTTTGGTTGTTTGATTGTTCATGATTGGGAAGTCACAAAGGAGAGGGCTAAAGTTTGATATCTAGGCTGCTCTTCAGTTTGATACTGGAACACATCTTTCTTGCTCACTTAAAATCACATAATGAAAATTGGCAATTGTGACAATTTATAACTGTATTTGTTCTTTATACATTCATGTTCTAGGTGAAAATAAAGGGTTGCAGCAGCAAGTGGGCAAATGCCCTGTTTCCAGTGCAAATCGTAATATATATTCATCTTTTTTTCATAGGAAAAAATAATTTCGTATTTGAATGTGCAAACCTGCCTCCCTTTTTTGGCCTTCTCTTTTCTTGGCCTGTTTCATTACGGGCCAAAAAGTGTTGAAAGAATCATCTTCAATATAAAAAATATAAGTTTTCACTTATTGAGTGTTTTATGGCTTATAATGACAACATTGTCCTCAACAATGATTATGGTTTTATTCTTCCATGTGACAAAATTTTTTATGTTCGAAAACATTCTATATGCTACAATCAAACAATCGTTACTGAATGAGCTATTTAATGCTTATCTATGACTTTGTATTCGTTATCATGTCACATCTAACAAAGTGCTGGTTGTTTCATTTGATTTTCTATATCTGGAGAAATGTTTTCTATTCTCTTTGGTACCTACCACATGATTTGTTAATTGCAGCTAATATACGCCTGGTGTCCAGCTTTGAAGCCCTCCAGTCTGCTACAAGGTGCATTGTATTTTTCAGTTCCTTGTTTCTGAAATATTTGTATCTTCTTACTACTTTTGCTTCTGAATTTTTAGGAAACATATGAGAAAAAATTGTTAACTGTTGCATTTTTACAAGCTGATAAAATCATGATTTTACTTTTACGATGTTATTGATGTTGTTCGTATATATGCTCAAATAGTAATCTATAAGCTAAAATTTGTACTCTTAACTTACATTATCTATTCTTTTCTTCTTCAGGGCCCTTCCTGTAGATTTTGTAAGGTTGGATCAGGATATTTTATCACCTCTTGCTGGGAAGAAGCAACTTTATACATATGAGACCACAGATTTCTGGGAACAGATCAAGACTCCAGGGTACAGTTATCCTGCTGTAACTTTTTCCTTTTGTCCTACTCCTATACAATAATCTGCCTCAACTAAATCTGTTTAACATTACAGGATGTCTCTGAAATGTTCAGCTTTGTATCTAGCACAATTTAAAATGACCTCTCCCCATCTTTTGGCCAGGGGAGATGGAATAATGAATGCTTCAGTAATTGGTGATGTGTTCATTCATCCATCTGCTAAAGTACATCCAACTGCAAAGGTAATTCCATCTCATCTCCTGCCAACATATGTATGCTTTCTATTAACTGTTTCTAGTGTTTTGTACTTCAATTTTAAAATAGTATTTAAAGGGTAGAACCATTGTTGCTTTTCTCTTGTTTCAATTGGGACATTTCACCGAAGTGACAAAATTATTCTTCCTTGTAAGAATGTACTCTTAAATGCCAGACCTGTCCTCACACGTTTTTGGTAACTATAGCTCCTATCTATTATTTTCCCCTTAGAGCCATGAAACCTGCCCTTGCAAGACAGATGTTACAATGTTAAAATGCAGTGCTGAGTTTTCTTTTTCCCTCATTTGCCATTCCTACCCTTTTTGGATTCATCTGCATATATTCTGCTGCAGTTTTTTACTTTTAACTTTTTGTAATCTTCTTCTGCCATATTATTACTAATTTGTAAGCTTCTTTCTGAACAGATTGGGCCAAATGTCTCTATTTCAGCAAATGTTCGTGTAGGAGCAGGTGTGAGGCTTATAAGTTGCATCATCTTGGATGATGTAGAGATTAAGGTATGTAATGCATACACTAGAATTATATCTATATTCGTAGGTAAAAATCGTAATGTAATTTTTCTCCTGACAGGAAAATGCAGTTGTAATAAATTCTATCGTTGGATGGAAATCTTTACTCGGGAAATGGTCACGTGTTCAGGCAAGTGAACTATTGCAGATCAGCATTTGCCAATCAACTTTATGGATTCTTTAAGGATTTTCCTAATGTAGTTAATTTTATTAAAATGAAAGCTTACAGATCATAGGATGAAGAAAACAGTTTAAGAGTCGGTAGCAGATAAATTTCTATTTTTGCTGGGGTCTAAAGTTTAACATATGATATGCTTATAAGTGGTTAGAAGTGAGTGTTCGAAATTCATATGATCATTATATGTTATGCATCCAAACTTATGACAGTGCTTTTTGGTACATTAACAAGTTAGTGATTGTAATGCATTAATTCTAGTATTAGTTGCTTATTTGTAAAATTAATTTCAGAAACTCTACTGAAACATGTAATAGTAAAATCAGAAAATTTGGTATTCAGAAGACTTTATTTGCAATTATTTATTTTCTTTAATCAATTACCATCACATTCTAGCCAAATTTTTCTTAAGGTTTATGATTTACTTGACAATATTTTCTGAGTACAATAATACTACACATACAATATTTTC
>WYDK02000017.1:2541766-2553056 GCA_009867345.2 Toxicodendron radicans
ATCTAGTAGCAGAAACATGAAGTTAACTGTCTATTTCATAAAATATGTAGTAATATACTATGAATGGCCATGGGAATAGCCCATGTAATTCAGTCGTGGTCGGATATTATGGTGGCTATAGGTAGGATCACCATAGTCAACAGCCTTTATTACCACAGCTTCACGTCGTCCATCTTGTTCTTGAACTGCCCCAAAAACTATCTCACTCGTCTCACAGCTTTTCTCATAGTAAGTCTGTGGATTAGGTGAGAAATGCCGGTGATGATGCTGTTGCTGATTCTGTATCTGCTGTTGTTGCTGCTGATGGTGATAATCGCTATCCCACCCATTAAAGTAAGCTCGGGTTTGCTTAGTATAATTTTTTTTCTCCAAGTCCTTAGTCATATATGGATAGTTCTTCTTTAGTGTAGGGCTTCTTGTTTCTATAGAAGGTGGTTCATCTTCATCTGGAATGACGAAGCTTTCTTGCATGGGCCATCCATTTGAAGGTATCTGCCGTTGCTGGTACTGTTGCTGGTATTGAGGCTGGAACTGATAGTGGGTAGTGGGCTTTCTCCTTAAGCCTGAAAATAATCCCCCAAACATTTCAGCTACTGATGACCCAGTGTTGAGGAGAAGTCTCCCAATTGAACCAAAAAAACCATCGTCTGATTTGTCAGTATCATTTTCAGTAGGAATTAAGGGTGACCTGGCAGATTTAGGAGGCCTTTGATATGGTGCCACTGGTGGACCTCTTTTTAATGAGTTTCTTGAATCCTACCAAGCAAAAAATCAGATTTGAAACTTTCCTAGATAACATCATGCAGAAATTTGGTAAGGGACGATCAATTCAAGGAGTTTCTATCATAATGAAAGATTTATTACTGTTTGCTTGCAGGAGTGGTTTTGTCTCGGCATTTAGATTATAAGAATTATATTATGCAACAATCAGTAAAGGGAAATAACCAAGATGGAGAAAGCTTACATTTTGCGAAGAAAACATAGCTTGCACCCTACGCTGCAGCAATGCTAGCATGTAACCGAAGAATGCAGCTGCAACAAGCATAAATATTCCTGCAATGTTCAATGAAATAAACTATAGATCATAGAGGTCTCGAAACAAGAATGATAAGAATGAAAATCGAACGGATGTACCTAAATTGTAACTACCATCATAATGATAGGAACAATCATCATTATGGAGTTGTATCTCTCGAATTGCCTGGTTCCCTTTGTCTATAACTAACAGAGAGCAGGTACTTCCAACATAAACCAAATCAAACTCATCTGAAAATTTTGCATCTTCACTAGGACCATCCACATGACCTCCTCCACGGCCCCATTTTCCTCCTGCAATAGTTGTAACCCCTGCACAAAGAAATTGACTTCACGAGTTACTGAAAGCATAATTGATATCGTCGAGACAAGAACTATAGGACAAAAGAAATTTAAAAGAAAGATAATTCAAACTTTAGCCAGGGGAAGGAATCAAATATACAAAAATTTACCTGTATCACTAATCTTCCTGATAGCCATATTCATTGTATCTGCAATGTATATATTTCCTCTGTCATCAACTGTAAGCCCTTTCGGGTGGTTCATTCTTGCCTCTCTTGGTTTCCCATCCACATGCCCGTAGTACCCTTCAGGTGACCCGGCAACTAACCTGGGTCTGCTATCTGCATTTCATCATTGATTTAAGAATATAGAGAAGTTCTAACAGAAAAATCAGTTGACCACCAATGGATAAAATTAAGAAGTTGAACCAGCGAAGATGACTTTAAAGAAAGTAAGACATTTTTAATAGAAGTATTGAAATGAAGAGAATCAAGGTCATGAAACCTATCTTGATATTCAAGAAAAAGAAAATTTTAAAGTCTCACTTAATATGCCTCTTCTTTTAATTATCAAATAAGAAAAAGTAGAATTGGATATCCTTTACTCAAATTAACAAGGAGTTAAGCTTAAGAAGCTCAAAAAAGTACTTGAATTTCATGAAGTACACAAAAGCTTCAGATTTTGTCTAAAAAAGATAAAGCAATAAGAGCAAGACATCATGAGTAAACAAGAAGTCACCGGCAGATGAAATTAGTCTCTAAATTTTGTTTAAAAATAAAAAAAGTGAAAGAGTAAATCTCCAAAAAGATGAACTGGGTAGACAGAAACAAGACTAAAAGGTCTGTTGTATTTATAAAAGTGGAGACTTCTGCTTAACAAAAGCTTATAAAACCCTGTTATAATTTTTTTATTAATGGCTTTGGAATCTTTCTTTAGAAAGAAAATGTAAGATTTCCCAAGTACAAAGCAAAGTACAACAATCATAACCACAAGAATGAAGGCTAATTAAAACAAAACCTATCAATTTGAGAAAAAAAACTCTACAAACCAATAAAACAAAAGCAAACTTACATTTAGACAATGGAGTTGAGATCTTGTAAATGTTACTGTTTTCACTATCCAAAACAAGAAGTTCTCCACTTGGTGACACCTCAACCGAGTATGGCTCGATCCCATACTTACTTCCATCAAACAATGTCTCCACTGTATATCCACCCTCAAATTTCATTCTTGAGCCGCTAGAAATAGCTGAAAATTTAATCCCATTAACCTCAATAATGCAAAAAACAAAACCTTTGGAGAACTTAAAAAAGTACAACTTAAAGAATGTGAGTTCTATGAAAGATCTCTACCTCTGCCACTTTTTGTAGGAGCTTTTAGTGACCACAACCATTTCACAAGAGCAGAGACCGCATTGGTGACAGCCCCACTTACAATTTCTGCAAATATGCTCAAACATTAAGTAAACAAATTTTACAAGTTGAATTTTTTTTTTTTTTTTTGAAGTAACAAAAATGTGAAAAATATAGTGGAGTGTTAAAGCTAGTACTTACTTGCAGGTGGTGTGGAAGCCGAAACTGAAGAGAACCCACCAAAGAGAAACACTAAAATGAAAACAAAAGCAACGAAATTTCTCACCATTGTTGAGCTAGTTTGTTGAACATGAGAGAAGAAGAAATGCTGAAATGGGAAGGTTTTAAGCTCAGCATTTTATATATACTAGTTAAGGAGGAGACCCCACAAATTGTATGCTACTTTACTTTTTCTTCTTTTTACATGTTAATCACTAGAACTTAAACCTTTTTGTGAGAAAGAGTGAGAGAGTGAGTGAAAGAGACAAAGACAGAGTACTAAGTGTCGCGATTAAGCTTAACAGTAGAAAAGCTCTGTTCAACTTCAACAACAAAACAAAGTAAAAGAGAGAGAATGTGTGTTCACTGTCAGAGAGAATCATATGCTTGTCTAAGTTTCTCTACCATTTTCCTTTTAAGTTATTAATTTTTACAAAATCTATATTTAATAACAGATATGAGTCTATTCAATTTGAACAAAAAAAAAAAAACAATTCAAAGCATCCATCATGGAAGCTCAATTTTAATAGTAATGAGTTTCGGAGGTTGTGTTGTGGGGAAGAGAGTAAGAAAGTTTAGTCACAGAGTCCAAGATGGTTGGCTCCATTGATCTCCTTTGTTAACTCTTTAATCTTTAACTTATTCTACACTCAAATCTTTAATTTGCTTTAATATTATGTTATACTAGATGTTGCTTTACCATGTGAACTTTGGAAAGAGGATTATTAAACCTTGCTCATTTGATTAGAATTACTCATGGCTTTAAAAATATTAAGAAATTATCAAATTGCATCTTTAATTTATATTATGAATAGTTAATCTGCAATTATTAGAAATCCCCCATTCTCCCTGTGAAAGAAGAGTTTTTAATTATCAAATTGCATCACTTAAAATACAAAAAAAAAAAAAAAAAAAAAAAGGAGATATAAAGAGTTTAGTTGTTTGTATATATTTTAGGCTTATGGTATGGATACTATCTAAATTTACTGACAAATTAATAAAAAAAATTAAATATTCTAGTACATAAAATATCGCAAAGGTGACATTGAGGCATGTGCCATACGCATTCTCTTCTAAGTTTAACCATGGAAAATAAGTTTCTGCAGCTGCTGATTGTTGCATGGTTGATATATGCAGAAGAGAATAGCTTCTCCATTAATTCTTCTTAAGACATTGTGCCTTCAGGAAATGCATCTTCTGAGAAAAAACTTGAACTGGTAGATTGTTTGGTAATACAGACTTACATATTAGGCGCAATGAATGATGTAATATGATAGTTTATGATTGATTAGATATAAATACATCTGTCTGAGTGGTGAAGATAAACATGACAATATAAGGAAACAAGATTCAACACTACCAAAACTTCTTTTCTCTTATAATAATTAATTATAAACTTTACATAACATTTGTCAAATATGAGCATGACTCAAATACAAAGTGGAACCCTACTAAAATGGCAAATTACAAACTAATGTATAAGCTGGGAATCAACAATACTGGTCTACCTAGGTATGACACAGAATAGGCATTATGAGAAAGCTATGATCTTTCATATAATATATGACTGTAAGAAAGAAAATAATTGAATACACAACCATACTCTATACTCAAAATTAAACAAGGTAAATCATCCCAACCTCGAGAGTTGATGCACGAGGAATTCCTAGAACATAAGTTGGTCCCCTGGAGTTTCTTCTCAAGAAATCATACCCCAAATTTATCACAAGTTTCTTCATCAGACTTGATCCTGACTTTGCTCTAACGTAGCAGTGTCCAAGTATGAATGCCATTCCCGCCTCCCTTGCATCCATCAGTTCCTGCAACTCCTCTTGTGCACCTAGATCAATTCGTGGACTCTCTGGCACAAGAAACCTGACTCTTTTTCTTGCTTTCTCGGAGTGCTTTGGCTCCCTCATCTCTGAAGAGCCTACAATTTCAGAAACATCTCGATCATCTTCACACATTTTTACGCCATCTAAATTTGAGGAAGTAGTCCCGACAACAGTCATTTTTTCATCATTTTCCAGATATTCAATTCCTAGATTGATTTCCGGCCTCTCTGACCGAATAAATTCTGCAATGCTACAAATAAGGTCCTTCTCAAACTCCAAGTCATCCTTGTGGATATCACGGTACCCATAACGTGCTATGCATCTATACAGCCGGTACTCCTTTGGACCAACTCTTCCCACTAAGAACCTTTCCTTGGGTCTGACATGTGGCACTGGAACTGATTTGATACAGAGAAAGACTACAACCTGGTGGAAAGCTGGAAGGTTGGTGACAAAGTGAGAGAAAATAGCTGGGATTCCAGAAACTAGCTCGGTATGTATGAGGCCAATTCCCCGAACCCTAACAATTCCGAGATTAGGACCTAAACTCAGAAGCCAGTTGATGGACACCTTATTTTGAACATCAAATTCATATTTCTTGAGTGTGCCGTAGTGCCAAACATACATTACAATTAAGAAGATCAACGAAAGGGCAATCGGAACCCAAGCCCCTTCACGGAACTTGATGAGAGAAGCTGAGAAGTAGAGTGCTTCGATGGAACCAAAGAAGAATATAAAACAGAGGGCCATGAAGATGCTTTTGTGCCAGCATAGAACAATAACTAGAGACATTAGGCAGGTCGTTACCAGCATGACAGTTATAACAGCTAAACCTGTTAAGAGAACAAGAAAAATCGCAGTAAGAATTTAGTTGGTTCCTACTTCAAAAACATTAAGATCATTGATAATCTCTTTACGCATTATGCTTTAGTTTAAACAATCAGTTAAAATCCTTCTTTAACATTGGTGAAAGAGCTGAAACTAAACATCTTAAAAATTATGCAGTCTTTATATGTTCCGTAGACATCCCCATATAAAAGCTTGAATGTAGATGAAGAGTGCATAGAGATTTGACTAGGATAAGTGTTTGTATGTGTAGGTGCAAGAAGACAAGGTTTGGCAATGACAGTACCTGATGCATTTCCCAAGTGCTTTGTGTCTCTAAAACCAACAGTAACAGCCAAGCATAAAAACATTAAAGTCCAATTTATCTCCGGAATGTAAATCTGGCCATGTATTTTGGAAGATGTGTGGATAATTTTGACCTTGGGGAAACAACCCAAAGCAGAGCATTGTTTGATTATTGAGAAAGTTCCGGTGATGATGGCTTGACTTCCAACAACTGCTGCAAGAATGGCTATAGCCAGAACAGGCCATCTTATTTTCTCTGAAACAAGAAGAATAATTTTGCTTTGGTTTAGTGTCAAATCATGAAATTTAAATTGATTATTCTTATCTATGAAGAACAGCAACTACCACCTACCAGGTACAGATACATAGAATCCAATCCGGTAATTGCTTTCAATAGTATGATGCTTAGAAAGATAAGCTGCTTGGCCCATATATGCTAAGATTAAAGATGGATAAACCACAAAGGTGAAAGCAATCTGCAAGAAAAAGGATTTTATAGTTTGCGGAATTGCTTAAAATTGTCATGGCATCTTAAGCACAATAATTCTCTATTTGATTTGTCATTATCAGTGAGAAGATAAACACGCAGCTGTTTTACTTGAGCATGATGCATGGAAGTCAACTTATGGTATTGGTAAATACATATGAAGGATCAGTTATAGTACTAAACCTAATGTACTATCTTTTATATCAGTATCAATAATTCTACTTTCGCAATGATGAGTAGGCTATTTTAATTGATCAAAACTGACAATTCAATTGCGATCTTAATTCTGTACCTCACTTGGTTTACCAATATGCTTATGCATCTAATTTCAGTATTTTTTAATTATATATCGGACTAGTATAACTTTGTATCTGAAATTCACAAAGATGATTATGCATTCAACTTAATTGAGCAGATTTAGGATGAACAAAGAATCTAGAGTAATCAACCACCTTAATTGACAACTGTGAGAAGTGACCAAGATCCGCAAACATAGCTTCTGAACCTGAAATGTAGACAAATGATTTATTTAAGATTAGATATAAAAAGCCCAGTACATCAATTGTGAGCAGACAATTCACTGTAAATGCTCTTGTACCTGTTATACACAGCAGAATCCCGCCCAAGGACATCCAGCCCCCCTTTTGGGTCTTCTTCAAAAATTTGTACATATAATATGGGGAGAGTGCTTGGTAAACATGGGGATTCCAGTGGAAAATGTTATAGACACCAATTGCACTGATGCATAGAAGCCACGTAATCACGACAGGGGCAAATAAAAATCCGACTCGATGGGTCCCATAATGTTGGAGGGCAAACAAAAACACCAGTATTGCACAAGCAACAGGTACTTCAACATCTGCAGTATCAATGAACTCTTAAGGACATAGAATACTAAGTGCACAATTAATAATATGAGTTCAAGATCACATTCCTTGTACAGTGTTTGCTTGTCTAAAAACTAATGAAAATCTAAGATTAAAGATTTTCATCAAGGAATAGAAACTGATGAGTGTATGACTTCGTCAAGGCATAGCAGATCTTCACACACACACACGCACACTTATGCATATATATTCACCATGGATATAAACCTGTTAGGTGAACACATAAATGGCTTGTTTTTTAAGTGATTTTTCTTTTAACAAAAACCATATGTGATCATTTATCAGGTTGTAGTAGTTGGTTGAATCTTGGGAGTTAATTTTACAAAAAAAGATTCGTAGTCAGCTAGCATCCACTTTCCAGACAGAAACAAAGATAAAACTGTGACAATGCCAGGAAACTGTGCTCCAACAAATCTTGATCCATATATTGCAGGTAGACTCTCTATGAACAACCGATTTCAAGGTATAGAATGAATTTGGCAATACCTTGATGGTACTTACATACCTCTGAACAAATCAACTTATGTTATAATATATCTTGTTGAACAACTTTACTTGTTTTAATGCAACAATTATTTGATCAAATGTATTTTAAGCTTATTTCTTCATACCAAGATAATTTAGGCTTAAAGGTAAAATTTTGTATGAAGGTGAACCTCTTAGAGCACAATAAATTCTGCTTTGTAAGCTCTTTCAAGTGTATCAGGATCGAGGAATGGCCTACTGAGAAGCAGATATGTTAGTAGGCATATTAGAAGGTAAGCATAAATTTTCTTCACTTAAAAGTGAGTCAAAAACACATAAAGCTAAAGGGAACACCAAATAGATTAGAGTGTTGTTTGTTTGCTTTAAACAGAGATCATTTGATTATCTCTCAAAGTCCTAACTGATTAGGTGATGTTTGTTACACCATGACATGATAGTCAGTGGAGAACTTGTTCCCCACAAATGCAAATGAATTTGCAACTAAGGATGTAGAATCGAATTCCAATAAGTCAAAAACACAAAAGATAGAATCCCACTAATAAAAGGCTAATTAGATGTTCCAAAACAAGTTGATCATACATAAAAATTCTAATCGATATATGAGTGACAACAGCAAACAAAGAATGATATAGAATTCTGTCTAATATTTCTCACCATGCTCTGGACAGTAACAATCGGTCAGAGCTCAGTTGTTACAACACTTATATTTATGTATGTCATGGGTGACTTCAAGTCATTGCTCTAGCATAATTTGAAAAGTCCAACAATAACCATCAAACCAATCAGGCATCTAATGATTCCAATCAAATAAATGAACTAACCTGAAGCAGATGGTGATATAAGATTATATTTTATTCAGATTTAAGAACCTTATCCAAATTAAAAACCACTTTTTTCTCCACCTCATAATGACAATTCAACTTTATTAAAGATGAAACTTTATGGACTTAAATCTTCTAATTTATTCAATTTAAACTTATTTTCTAAGCCACATGTAGATGACTGGATCTTTACTTTATTATAACCAGGATGCTCTAACTTCATCTTCCACATCATAAATAATAGTATTATAAAGTTGAGGGTGATTTGAGTCTTGACTTAAGCAAAGTTTATTTTAATTATATTAGTAAGGACCCCACAATAATGCATGCCTCAACTGTTTGGTATTCTCTGATTGTCCACTAATTTACGTCTAGATTTTACAAAGAGAGGAAGTATAAGATTTGCAAATTTCAAAACATCAATATCTGAATATTTAACAGCAAATTTCATATCTAGACACAATTGAGATATGTTACTGTTGCGGCATATTTGGGATAGAGATGCTAAATAAATTGTTTTAAGATTATTCAAGCAATCAACAGAGTCAGCCACACAGAGTTGCTTTTCTGGAATATTGAGTCTGTGTTTAAGATAGAAAGAAATCGGTACACTGATATTCACAGAAAAAACCCCCCAGAATAAAAAATTATCCCCCTCAAACAATGAAAATTTACTCTTGGCATGAAATAACAAACAATTGATAGAACAAATTGGCTTCAAGATAAGAAACTTACATTGGTGTTGCTCCTTTGACATGGAAAGTTCCAACCCAGATACTGCAGAGAAAACTGCACACGGAACCAGAACAAAAACATTTCTCAGCAACTAAAAAGACCAATTTTTCATCTTAAATCCAAAAACAAACAATAATAAAAGCTCAATACCAGAAATTGCAGGTGTCAGAACCCCATCACCAATGACCATACAAGTTCCAATCAAAGCCAAAATAAGCAACACCTTTTGCAATAATTTATGCTTCTCCAAAGTGGATTTCAAGCGAGACCCAGCAAGGTTGTTATCATTTGATAAAATCACATCTTTATTGTACTCTGATAACTCTTCATCTGCCAATTGACAATTGGGCAAGGAACTAACTCTGGCATGCCTACACAGCAATGAATATAAAGCAAAAGTGCCACCTTCACCATTATCATCAGCTCGAAGCACAATAAACACATATTTTACCAGTGGTATCAATGTTAAAGTCCAAAACACAAAAGATAACACCCCATAAATCTCCTCATTAGTCTCTGAATGTTGTATATCCTCAGCAAAAGCGCTTTTGTAAACATACAAAGGAGAAGTACTTAAATCTCCATACACAACACCTAAACTCTGAAAAGCCAAAGTTAACACTGTCTTCCATGAATCTTTCTGCAACAACAAAGAGAAAGAACAACATGAAATAAAAATAATAATAATAAAAAGCTGTGATTTTGAAGATGATAAAACCAACAAAAAGAGAAAAAAAAAATGGTTGACATATGTCCTACCTTGACTGGATTATTACTGATGACACCTTCAAAATCCATCACTGACAGCCACTGAATCACTGACAATCCATTTCTGAAGCAACTTAAAGCTTAAAACAGACAACCCAAATAGCTTATTACCCTCCCCAGTTCAATTCAAACAAGTTAAAAAAAATCTGGAATGAGAAAGACAAGTTTCCCTTTTTATATAAGAGAATATACAAAGTAGTTAGAGAGTCAAGCCCCACCAATGTAGACAAACAAAGAGCAAACACGGAACACAACAAACGAATATAGAGAAAAGTTTTGGAATTGCAGCTACATAGAATATAGAAATATATTAATGTCTACCAAATTTGAAAGAGAGAGAAAGACAGTTGCTTTGCTTTGTATGTGGAAAATACGAGTTTTCAAGGTTCTCTTTGTTTTATTGTTCTTTCTTTATTACGCTATTTTTTTTTTTGACGTTATCTTCTCCACTTGGGTATGGCTTTGGCTTGGCTCTCTTTGAAAGTGAATAAATATAACAAAGTTGTTTTGTTTTTGAGTGGTAAAGTGCTTTGTGATCGAGGCATGCACTAACTGAAAAAAATTCTTTTATCATCAGACAGGCCTAACACTCACCACTCAAACTCTGACAAACTTCCCTTTGTATTCTATTCTAGTTCATCAATCTCACAAATCCTAGCTGCTTTCAAACAGTTGAATCCACTACTCAGCATGATTTTAACTCTGAATTTTTTCTTGTTTCTTTACATCATAATGAAAAACATTAAACGCCATTTAAATGTGTTAGTTTTCGGTTAAGTATAGGACCTTTAGACGCCAATGAAAACATAATTTAAGGAAACATTTTATGTGTGTTTTTCTTGCTTAAATTAAAACATGGAAATATATTTGATTTGGAGGTCTAATTGGGTATATAGCTTGTGGGTAACAAAGTTTGTGATGTAATTGCCTTTTAATTTCCTTTATGTTGATACAACCACACAAGATGAGTTAGATTAATTTAGACGCAATAACAATTGAGTTGAGTAATCCTAAGGGGTTGGTCTGTTGATCATAAAGTTTGTTCTTTTCTTTGACTTTTTTTGTTCAAACTTTGGGATCATTTACCACAATTATGACTTACCTAAAAGAAAAATAGAATTATTAAATGATATCTATAAGCAATGGTTTCAAGATCATTTGACCCAAAAATGTAGCTATTATTTACACTTCAACATTAATGTTAAGAAGAGGTTGGCCTGGCTGCCTAACTTCACCTACTAAACAAACCTTT
>WYDK02000017.1:2589072-2610489 GCA_009867345.2 Toxicodendron radicans
GGTGAAAGCAATGGACCTCTGATCTATCAAATTCAGAGGGAAATTGCTTCAGTGTCACAAGGAAATGAAACAATTTCAAAGTATTATACAAAATTAAAAAACTTTGGGATGAGTTGAACTACATTTTGCCAGTTCCTGATTGCAGTTGTGGATCAGGAAAGAAAGTGAATGATATTAATTCTCTGAATCATTTGATGCAATTCTTGATGGGGCTTAATGATTATTATGATCAATTAATGAGCCAAATTTTAGTACTTAAACCATTACCCACTGTTAATAAGGTCTATTCTATGGCTTTGAAAGTTGAAAAACAAAGGGAGGTTCATATCAATTTTTCAGACTCAAGTAGTATCTCTGCCATGTTTGCTAAGGCAAAGATGAATCAAGGGAATTATTCAAGAAATAAGTATGGAAACAATGGCAGTAACTATAATGGGGAACTAAGAATAAACAGGAAAATAGGAAGAGGAATGGTGATAAACACTGTGATTTTTGTAACCAAAATGGACACACAAGAGAATTTTGTTTCAAAATCATAGGTTATCCAGAATGGTATAAAGAGCTGACAGGTCAGCAGGGTAAAACCAACAATGGGGGTAGGGCAATAGCAGCACAGGTGATGGATTCTCCTTTGAATTTTGAGGACGTTGGTGAAGAAGAAAAGAAAGGATTGCAGGGACAATCTCTCACTAATATTATACAGTAGGAGGTTATGAAGTTGATGAAAGGGAAAATGCAGCTGGAAAGTAATTAGGTGAACTTTGCTCATCTAGGGGACTTTGCAGGTATGAATTATAGCTTACAAGTTATTGATTGCTTAGAAGTAGGAACATGGATTGTTGATACATGTGCTTCAAACCATATGTGTGTTGATTTGAAACTTATGAACTCACCGAAACCTGCAACCAAACCTACACCTATCTATTTACCAGATGGAACCATAAAATTTGTGAACCATATTGGAAACATCCTCTTAAACCCTAAACTGGCCCTGCATGATGCCCTGCATGTTCCATCTTTCAAATTTAATATACTTTCAGTACCCAAACTCACTGTTAATGCAATCTTAAATTTACCTTTTATCCAAAACATTATGTTTTGCAAGACCTACAAAATGAAGAAGTATTAGCAGTTGGGAAACTTGTTGGGAATTTATACATGCTGGACAAAAACAATCTCCATTTTAGGAATTTTTCTACATGTAATAAGACAGAAACACAAGCTATGTCAGCTTAGTGTTTATCTCCTGCTTGTAATATTTCATTTTCTGCTAACAAAGTGAATCATTGCTCATTATCTCTTTGGCATAAGAGACTTGGTCATAGCTCCTTGAATGCATTGCATCATTTACAATTTATTGATAAATCCATTGATGCATCTTTTTCAAATTGTGATGTGTGACACAAGGCAAAATAGTCCAGGTTACCTTTTCCTATAAGTCAAACAATATCTCTTAAACCTTTTGATTTACTTCATTTGGATCTATGGGTCCTTATAAAGTAAAATATGTTACAGGAGCACATTATGTACTGACTATTGTTGATGATCACACTAGGGCAGTGTGGACATTTCTCCTTTCCCACAAAACACAAACATTCACTACTTTGCAAAATTTCTTTCATCTTGTAGAAATCCAATTTGATGCTAAAGTTAAAAGCATTAGAACATACAATGGAACTGAGTTTCTTAATTCTAATTGCCAGCAACTATTTCATACATTAGGTATTATTCATCAGAAAACCTATGTCTACACACCTCAGCAGAATGGTATTGTTGAAAGAAAACATAGGCATTTACTTCAAGTAGCTAAAGCCTTGATTTTTCAAGCTAATATGCTTGTTATGTGTTCGGATCATGCCATTCTCATGGCAACTCATATCATTAATAGGTTACCAACCTCAGTCCTTCAATGGAAATCCCCATATGAACTACTATATAAACAGATTCCTACCTATGATTTTTTCTAGGTTTTTGGTTGCCTTTGTTATGCAACCAATACATTGCCACACAAGGATAAATTTGCACCCCGAGCTCATAGGTGTTGTTTCATTGGTTACAGTCAAGGTTAGAAAGCTTTTAAGCTTTATGATTTGTCTTCTAAAACAATGTTTGTTTCTCGAGATGTATTTTTCTTTGAACATATATTTCATTTCTCTACTGATTCTACTGCAAACAAGTCTTCATGTGTGTCACCAATTCCTTTTGTTTTTGAAGACTTGTTTCCTACAAAAAATGCTTGTTTACTTACCACATCTCACCCACAGTCTACATTTGATTTTGATATTTCTGATTCTATACCTTCTGCTGAGTTGGAAACTCATTCATCGCCTAGAGTTGATACTGTTATGCGTATTGAACCTTTTACTGATGAATTGATTCCTGAAAATTTGTTTTCTAATCATGTAGAATTGCATTCACAGTCTAGTAATATTTCACCTATCCTATTGAACATTCTCTACCTAGGCAAAGTCTTAGATGTAAACAACCACCAAAATGGATGAATGATTATGTGTTGCATTGTCATAATTCCCAACAGATCTCAAATGTTGATAAATCTTTTTTTTCTTCAATTTATATACCTCCAACTTACCCTTACATTGATCCTCCATGTTTATCACACACACATATTAATTTCTTAGCTAATGTCTCAACAATCCAAGAACCTACTTCTTATCATCAAGCTTGCCAACATCATCCTTGGATTCAAGCTATGAATGCTGAACTTGATGCTCTAGAATTCAACCATACTTAGGAATTAGTTTCATTACCACCTGGAAAAAAACCAATTGGCACAAAATGAGTTTATAAAATTAAACTTAAATCAGATGGGAGTATCGATAGATACAAGGCCAGATTAATGGCCAAAGGCTATAATCAAATTTATGGGGTAGATTATTTGGAAAGCTTTTCTCCGATTGCCAAGCTTGTTACAGTGAGAATCTTCATGGCCATTGCTACTGCCTATTCTTGGCCATTACATCAATTAGACATTAACAATGCTTTTTTACATGATTATTTGAATGAAGAAGTCTATTTGTTTCCCCCTGATGGTTATTCTAAGGCATAAAATGGAGAGGTCTGCAAACTCAACAAATCCTTATCCAGACAATGGAATCATGAATTCTGCACTAAGTTACTGGCCTATGGTTTTGTCCAGTCCAAACATGATCATTGTCTCTTTACTAAACCTTTTGCAGATAGTTTCTTGGCTCTAATTGTTTATGTTGATGATGTTTTAGTAATGAGACCTAATGAAAGTGATATTGCAGCAGTTAAGGCTTATCTACATTATGTTTTTACTATTAAAGACTTATGATATGCCAAATATTTCCTTGGGATTGAAATAGCTCGCTCTTCAGTAGGAACTTTTATTAATTAAAAGAAATATATTTTGGATATCCTTGAAGACACAGGTCTGGTTGGTGCAAAGTCTGTTTCTACTCCTTTTCTCAAAGGTTGCAAGCTTAGTTCAGAATCTTCCAATCCCTTATCTTCTCCTGATCAATATAAGAGATTAATTAGCTGCTTATTGTATCTTAATTTGACAGGACTTGCCGTTAGCTTTGCTGTTCAGTAGCTGAGTCAGTTTGTTAATTCTCCTTGCCAAGAACATTAGGATGTTGTTTTATACATCCTACGATATCTAAAGGGATGTCCTGCTAAAGGTTTATTTTTTCCAGCTCACTCTTCCTTTACAATCACAATTTATTGTGATGCTGATTGGGCTTCTTGCCCTGATTCTTGAAGGTCTCTCACTGGGTATTGTGTGTTCCTTGGCTCTTCACTTATTTCTTGGAAGACAAAGAAACAAACTATAGTTTCTAAGTCCTCTGCAAAAGTTGAGTACATGAGTATGGCAGCCACAGTTTGTGAGTTGCAATGGATTTCCTGTTTGCTTCATGACTTGCTGATTTCTTCCTCACTACCTATTACTCTTTGGTGTGATAATTGAGCTGCCCTACACATCACCGCCAATCCCGTGTTTCATGAGCGTACTAAGCACTTGGAAATTGATTGTCATGTGGTTCGGGATCAGTTCAAGGCATGTTTCATCACTCCCCAGCACATTCCCTCTTCACAGCAACGTGCTGATTTCTTTACTAAACCTTTTGCTGCTCCTCAATTTACATATTTCTTGTCCAAGTTAGGCTTAGGTGATTGTCACCTAGCTCCAACTTGAGGGGGGGATGTAGGAATTAAATATGGAAGGGGTAGTTATGTAATTAAATAGTTTATTAGTTTTATCAGTTTTAACATGTTTAGTTTATTTTAGCTGGTTTGTTAAGTTGGTTAATTAGTCAGTTTTAATTAGTTGGATTAGTTGCTTAATTAGTTAGTTAGTCAGTAATTAGTCAGCTAAGCTTTGTATATAAAATATCTTGCAAATAAATGAAAGTTAAGAGCATTATTCAGAAACTTTTTCTTTTCTCTGTTTGTTCACATGCTGTTAAGGCTTTTGAAAAGATGAGACTGATGAGTCTTTTGGTGGTGGAATTGTGGATTTTTGTGGTTTTGATTGGTTGGAATTTGACTTGGGAGGGGTGGACCGGTGGTTACACAAACCTTAATCACTTGATTGTCGACGATTGACAGGATTGATGAGAGTAAAGTTTGAGGGATTTTAATGAGTGATAATTGAATAAGAGAATTGTGATGGTTTGAGGTTACAACGATACCGAAATCGGTCAATGATTGATAGAACAGATGAGAAAGTGTCATTAAAAAGTGTCATTTGGATGGTCAAGTGGTATTTTAAAAGTGTGTGGGTGGGAAAAGCCATTAAGCCATTATTTGGGTGGGAAAAAGTCGTTTACTCCTTGAAAGAATAGTACGAATCAGAAAAGGAAACTAGTTTAGAGTTTAGGCCTGCGCCTTCATAAAGCCAGTATAAAAACAAGTACACGAACAAAACAATCCCCAAATCCCAATCTCCACTTCTCCACACCACTATCCAAACACCCAAACAAAACTAGATTCTTTGATATACTGTTTGTTTGTAGTTGTACTGTCCTCTTTTGGTCCCATTCTTGTCTCTCCATCCGTCAAAACCCCAAACACCAATTTTTTTTTAAAAAAAAAAAACCATAAACCAAAACAGCCAAACAATCCCGCAGCGGAAGTCGGAAAAAATAGAAAAAAGAGAGAACAAAATCTAAGCAAGCAATGTTTACGTTATTAATTACCAGATAATGGAACTCAGCGATTCGACTCGTTCGCCTCTCGGCATCGATCTCAATGAGATCCCGATCACTTTATCGACGGAGAATCCGGCCGATTGCTTGCCGGAGCCTGCGCAGGTGGTGGTTTCCGCCGAGGAAGATAGGGGCGGGATATGCGGCGCATGCGGAGGGCCGGAGGTGGAGGGATACGTGGTTGTGTGCGACGGCTGCGAGAGGGGTTTTCACTTGGAGTGTGCTGGAATGCACGGGAGGCAGGCGGTTAATTTGGTTGAGTGGGTGTGTAGCGACTGCGTTGAAAGCGGAGTTAAAAGTAAACGCTGGCCGTTAGGCAAGAAAAAGAGGATTTTGGATATGAACTCTTCTCCTCCTAGCGATGCTGACGGAGACGTGGCCGAGGAACTGCTCGATGCCCGGTACGTTAAGTTCGGTTTGTCTTGGTTTTAGCAATGGTGAAAGTTTAAGTTTGAAGTAAGTGTTAGTAGGTTTGTTTTTGGTACGATAGAACATAAAGAATGGAAGTTTATTTTAGTTCTACTTTGATCGAGTTGATGATGGTATATTAAGGTGAAAATAATAATATATTGGTTTAATTGGTTTAAGTTTGTAGTAAAAGGTAGAGATTGAAACTTTGGTGATTTTAGCCTCAGTGAGATAGAAATTTGTTTATTACGAATGGTGTTTTGTTATAAGCAGACAGCTAAAAGGTCAAGGCATAGGTAGTGTTATTAGATTGTTGTTTGGATTGTGGGCAATTTTACATTCTGCTCGGAAGATTTTATGCAGACCTCAGTTATTGAATTGCAATTAAGCCCAAAGTCATGAATTTGATACATTATGCATAGGTGGTGTTATCAGTTTGTTGTTGGATTGTAGGCAATTTTTCTACACTGGGAGGATTTTATGCAGACTTCAGTTATTGAAATGCAATTAAGCCCAAAGTCATGAATTTGATACTGTTAATTTCTTCTGTCCATGCCATTGCCAAGCTATGTTGTTCACATGCCACAATCAACTTTTATCCGTGCCATTGATTCTACCATTGAGGCTAATTTTGGACTATGAAACTGTCTCACCAGCCTAGCTGAAACAGCTTTTATTGAATATCCATGTTTGGTGGTGTCATTGAACACAAGTGGCCAAGCCTTGGGTGATATGGTAAAGCTTCTATGAAATTACTATAAGAATTTGTTATAGCCTGTTTCGCTTCACCAAAAATAGGGCAACTTGAATAGAGACCACTGATAAGTTACGTAGTTTATAATAGTTGTTAAGGTTTATTCATTTTTCATTTTGAATTAAGTCTCTTCACATGCCATTACTGGTGAAGGAATGCTAACATTTCTATTTTGAGCCGATTGAAAATTGTTTCAAAATAGGAAGGAAAAACCTGATATCATGCTTGAACTTTAGAAACTCTTTTTGTTGTTTGCTTGTGATTACTGAATTTATTATTCATTCTATGTGTTCTTGGCAAACATAGTACCTACATCACATGGGTCACACTCTTCTTTTTAAAAGAAAGAAAGACTCTTCACTTACTAAAAGGAACACCAAAGTGATAGTCAGTGCAGGTTTTTTGACCTATAATGTATTGTTAATAAAGGATTTGAATTCTGCTCATGTCAGCTGCTTGGAAACTACAAGGAATACTGAAGTGATCCTATCCCAAGGAAAAATAAGAAAGAATGAAAAAAGTGGTAGTCACCCAGGTTTTCTTACCCTGATTGTGTTGCTAAAAAATTGTCTGAATTCTATGCACGTCAGCATTTTGGACTTGTTTTTTCAATTCTTCACTTCTAAAACGTGTTAGGGTGAAAAAATTCACTTTTCTTCCTCATCTGTCTATAATATTTATTTCAACCGAGTTAATGGCAATTTTCATTTTTGCACTAGGAATCTTAAAAGCCTTAAATATACTTCTAGTCTTTCCTTGTAGAGAAAGGAAAGTAAGTCTTGACTTTTGGTAAATGAGAGAGATCTGCCTAAGCAAAAATCTTATAAATGCAAGATCTTAGAAGGGTAATGGTAATGAATGGTTTTTGGTGCCTTATTATTTGTGGAATCATTATTATATCTATTTAGTGGTTAACTCTTATTTTATTTTTCTCTTGCTTAATCCATTCTTTTCTATTTTCCCTGTGATCCCTGTTTCAAATCTTTTTTCTCTGTATCCATCTTAATTATATACAATTTTTTTGAATAGATTTCTTGAAATTAAAGTTCTCATGTTTAGTTACTGGTTATATTTATTTTGGTTTTAGAAAGCACACCCCGGGTGATAATTCTTTTGGTGGCAATGGATTTGTTGCCCCAGTGACCTATTCAAACTTTTTATATGCGGGGAATGGATATGGATCTCAGAAATTTTCTGGAATTACGACGCACACTGTAAAAACTGGTCTTGAAGATATTTTGCTTCATAGACAAAGAATGGATGGAAGTTTCAATGGTGTAGAGTTGGGCTTCTCCACTGAAAATCTTAGTAGTAAATTTCCGTCTCAAAATGCCAGTGAGATATTGTTGCAGGCTCTTAGAGAGTTTATTTCTGAAAGGCAGGGTTTTCTAGAAGAAGGTTGGCATGTTGAATTAAGACGTTCCATGAACAGTTGTCAACTATATGCTGTTTACTGTGCTCCAGATGGAAAGACTTTTGATTCAATGTCTGAAGTTGCTTTTTATCTGGGTTTGATTTCTAACTACAAATCTATGGATGCTGAAATAAGAACTGAAGGATCTGCTGTACATGAAAGGTTACATCTATCCAAACGAAGAAAGCTAACAAGATCTTCGGTTGTTGATGGTTTTGAGGAAAAAAAGGATTCAATAAGTAGCTATTGTAATGAGTTTTCATCCAGTTGTGAACCTATGGAGATTTTTGCAAGTAGATCTGATACTATTGTGGATGGTACTGAAGCTGTAAGAGAGGAAAATAGTTTCACTAAATTTGAGCACAATAAGGTAATTAAACATGTTATTTATGCTTCCTCTTCTGTTCTCTAGCTTTAATTTATTTTTTCTGGTCCATGTTAGTGTGATAATATAAAAGTGAGGGCTTTAGCAGTTTTTGGAATATTATATTTTATTTCAGCTTACTCTTAATGCCTAATTGTTGTCACACATTTTTTTTAGGATGGACTTCCTGTCCAGTTTGAAGATTTTTTTGTTCTTTCTTTGGGGCATGTTGATGCGAGACCTTCATATCATGATGTCAACCGGATCAGTCCTGTTGGTTACACCTCCTGTTGGCATGATAAGATCACTGGCTCTCTTTTTATATGTGAAGTGTCAGATGGTGGTGATTCTGGTCCTGTTTTTAAGGTAAGAAGGTGTTCATGCTCTGTGTTGCCCATTCCAAATGGATCAACTATCCTCTTTAGGTCAAATTTTGGGGAATTCTCTGGTCTACATGATGAAGAAAATGGCGGTAATGCTCCTTATGGTAATGATTATGATAATGACATCAGTATTCAGATAATTCTTTCAGATCCTTGCCCTCCTATGGAGCATGATATCTTGACTTGTCTAGGAAATAGTGCAAACAAAAGTTATGGTGTTTATACATGTGATAATTTATTGCTTGAAGCTAGTTCCATTCACGAAAATTCTAGAAAGGTTCTAACTGATGGTTTAGGGTTGAGGGATGAAATTGGTGAGATTTCTGTGGAAGATCGTTCATCATTATCGGCATGGAGAATGATGTCTCAGAAGCTTGTTGATGCTTGCTCTGAGATCTGTAAACGAAAAGGTGCTTTAAATTTTTTCTGCAAGCACATTGAAAATAGAAGGGGATCACCAAACTGGGATATGATGGACAAAAAGAACAAAGTGAAATTTTCTGCACTTGAAAAGTTTTTTGGTTCTCCGGTCTCCATTAACATCCCATCTGAATTTCGGGGTGATGATAAGTTTGATACAATAAGCAATGGACTTCTGAAGTGGCTGGACCAGGATAGATTTGGGTTAGACACTGAATTTGTGCAAGAAATTATTGAACAGCTTCCTGGTGTTAAAGCCTGTTCACGTTACGAATTTCTGAAGGATAGAAGTTACTACATCTCATCCCTAACTGTTGGAACTGGACTCCTGATTGCAAAAACGAAATGTGGGATAGAAAGCAAGAATGAAGAAGTATCAGATGGTTCATTTGGAAGACTCACCAAACCTCAGTTGGTTGAAGACCATGATCATTGCCCTCCTGGAAAGGCATTGTGCTTGAGGCTTCCTCCTCACATTATTGGTGATTTTTATCAGGTATGCGTGTACAATTGATGTTCTGTAGCTGTTGCAGAACATATTTCTATTTTTGGATAACAATTGAGTTTATAGGATATGAAACCTTGAGCTTCTGCTTATCTTTTCAGGTATGGGAGTTCTTTGGGCGTTTTCATGAAAGTTTAGGTCTGAAGGGACCTTTTTCCTTGGAGGAACTTGAAGAGGAGCTTATCAACCCATGGTTTGATGGCTCAAGTCCTCTTGAGAAATCTGAGAAGAAAATCCAGGGAACTGAACCCTCAAGCTTTCAAGAAACTGACTGTATAGGTGGACAAATGTCATCCTCAAGGGAAAATCCACATGCATTTATACAGATGGAAACTGGATCAATGAAGGAAGCGGCCCAAGCTAGAATAGCATCTGTTAATTACAGCAGATGTTCTGGTGTAGTTTTGACCAAGGCTCATAGCTCTTTGCTTGGCGTGCTAATTAGTGAACTGCAGTCCAAGGTGGCTGCAATTATTGACCCAAACTTGGATTTTGGAGAGTCGAAATCAAAACGGGGGAGGAAGAAAGATGCAGATAACTCAATTCCTCCTAAGAAGGGTAAGCTCAATATGCTCCCTATCAACGAATTGACTTGGCCAGAATTAGCTCGGAGATACATCTTGGCTTTCTTATCCATGGATGGTGTCCTTGACTCTGGGGATCGTGAAAGTGGTAAAGTATTTCGCTGCTTACAAGGTGATGGAGGGGTGCTCTGTGGTTCACTTACTGGAGTGGCTGGAATGGAAGCAGATGCCCTGGTAAGATTGGCTCTTGGTTCTTTTATTGGTATTTCACATGTTCTTATTTAACAGAAATTAACACAATATCTAGAGAACACTGTTTTAATTTCCCACCATCTCTTAGGCTGTAGATGTACTCCTATGATATGAATTGTAAGTTGGAATAGCTAGAAGGAATGAAATTACCTTTTTAGTTTTTGCTCAATAGTTAGACTGATCCTGATGTAGATTTAGAATGAAATTCATTTTTCATAAGATGGATTTTAGAAGAATGATTAATGTTATATGTTAGTAGAAGAAATTAAAATTTACAATTTTTTCTTTTACAGAAATAATGTATGGACTAGACACTAGCTCACTGAAAAAACAACTTCCCATCAAAACTTTCTACATAGTATTGTTACTATTATTATTTACAGGAAAAATTTATAAAAGTCTTGCATATTATCTCAAATAAAATTGGAAGAAGACATATTCATGTAGTGATGGCTTTCATAATATCTGCTAGTTCAATAATCCAGCTTTACATCTTCATCAGTCGAACAAACAATTGATCATTTGATTGAACGAATTTTTCCATCAAAACCATATGCCATTATGACGAAACTTTTTTCATGTGTTTGATGTTTCTTTTTGACAGCATACTATTTAGAAAAGTTTATTGATGGCAAATGTAACTATCTTGATGGATATTGAATATGGATCTGTTTCCTTGTTTGAATATGGAGTGGTTAACACAGATTTCTTTTAAATTGTTGTGCTATTTAGAAAAGTTTCTTGATGTTCTAGATTTGTTTTTATTAGGTTGCATGCAATTTAGAGAAGTTTCTTGATGGGAAATATAACTTTCTTGATGAACCATAATGGATAGGTACTCTTGGTTCACAATCAATTAGATGTTCAAATTCTTTTGAGGCCACCTGCTTAGAATATTGTGTCTCATGGGTTCTTTGATTACTGAAGGCATAGGTTGGGCAGTATTTGCTAGTTTCAAACCCAGTGCACAGATAAGTGTGGCCAATGGATTTTTGTATCACAAACTTTTAACTTTCTAGATTGGTTGAACAGGAATCTGTTCTATTTGCTGACATGGCAACGGATTATATGAATGTTCCTTCAAAAATCATATACAATTTCTTAATGTTTCTCAACATACAAGATGTTTCTCTTAGGCTGATACAATTTAAAAAGTTGCTTATGGCATATATTACTTCCTTAATTTTAAACATGAATTCAATATTATTGCTAAATCCAAGAGTGACATTAAGAATTTCACAGCTTCACTTGTTAAAATTATTGCCAGAATGAAATCCATCTCAAAGTTCATGTCTCTTTTAAAGGATTTTGTCAATCTAAGATTTAGATTCTATTTCTGTAGAATTATGATCACTTCTTCTGAGAATTATGTGTATGGAGAAGTTACCTTTTTACTCAGCATTTGGCTTTGTGGTTACCCTAAATGTATGTGATTGTTTGCTTAATTTTAATTTTCTTTGTGATAGATGACATCTGTCCAGTGACTTAGTATGTTTAGGCTGTGGTTTTAGCTCTTTCTGATATGATCAAGAATTAGGAACCAAAAAGAAAAACATAATTCTAATGTGTACTAATACTTTGACTCTTTCAATCTTCAGTTGCTTGCAGAGGCTACAAAGAAGATTTTTGGTTTTTTGAACAGAGAAAATGACATGCTGACCATTGAAGATGAAGGGTCTGATGCTTCTGGTTCCTGTGAAAAGAAAGTTGTGAGTGATGGTACTATGCCTGAGTGGGCAAAGGTTCTGGAACCTGTTAGGAAGCTACCAACAAATGTGGGAACCAGAATCAGAAGGTGTGTTTATGAAGCCCTAGAGAAAGATCCACCAGAGTGGGCCAAAAAAAGATTGGAACATTCAATCAGTAAAGAAGTTTATAAAGGCAATGCATCAGGACCAACAAAGGTGCTATTTGGCAATTTGCTATAACTTATCTTCTGTGCCCTTTTGAGGAAAAATATTTAGAATCTGCTGCTATTTTTCTGTTTTATTCTGTGGTGTAGCTGGTCTTTTTTCCTTTAGCAGATCAATGTCATTAAATATGCCTTTCTTCATATTTGCATTTAAACTACCATTTATATGTTGATTTTTCTTTTGATTGTATGACTAGTTCTGTAAATTCTTATACATAAAAATATCATTACTAATACTAAACTAATTCATATAATTTGCCCTTTTTCAATGTAAACCTTTGTTTTATTTTTTTATTTTAAATTTTTTTGACAAAATCACCTATCTGTTTTCCTATCTAAAATTCAGTGTTAGAGTGTGTTTCACAAAAAAATACATGTAGTTTGGGGAGGGTTCAAATCCCTTTAGGTGTCCAAAATGCCTTCCTCCTTGCTTGAACCACCCAAACCACCTTTGGTTTTATATATTTCAATTACAGCAAGTTGAGAGAGCATACATTCTTCTTTCATAAAAAAGAGTGAGAGTATACATTCTTTAAAATAGGTTGTACATTGTCTTAAGTTGATTTTTTTAATGCAAAAAAATTCTTCTACCTTCCCTATATATTCCCTTATTCTAAACCAGGGCCAGTTCCACACTCTATAAGTTTAGTGGCTAGGAAACTTGTGAGCAATAATGGATGGCTCTATAGGATTTGTGACCTCTAGTTGAAACTTGAAATCAAGAGCTTTTAGCATTAAGCTCACCCCTTGGGATTCTCTCAAGTGTAATTTATTTTCTACTTCCAGTACTTTTTTTCTTAGTTTCTACATGTATCTTATCGTATATCATATTCTAAATCGATCAAAAAGAAATGTATGTGTCTGAATTTGGAGTTAGTGTTTTGAATTTTTTTTTCTTTATAAATATTTCATTTAGCATTTTTTCTGTTAAATTTTCCTTTTATTTTGGTTCTGTTATTTTTGTCCACGATCAATTATTAATCAGAGTGGGCATGATTCTGAATCTCAGACTTTTTGATTGTTGATTGAATGCAGAAAGCCGTTCTTGCAGTGCTGCTAGATGTTCAGCAGGAAGAATTGCCACAAGAACCTGTCAAGGAAACGAAGAGAAAGACTGTCCTATCCATATCTGACATCATAATGAAGCAATGTCGTATTGCCTTACGTCATACTGCTGCTGCAGATGATGCAAAAGTTTTCTGTAATTTACTGGGAAGAAAGTTGAGTTCTATTGATAATGATGATGAGGGGCTACTTGGATTGCCTGGCATGGTATCTCGTCCTCTGGATTTTAGGACTATTGATATGAGATTGGCAGTTGGGGCTTATGACGGATCACATGAATCTTTTCTTGAGGATGTGAGGGAGGTCTGACTATGATTATAGTTTTTCATTTGCTTTTGACTTCATAAAGTTTTTCAAATGCTTATTGCTTGGCTTCCTCTGAGTTCACATATTCATGATTGATGATGCCCTGTGTCCGTTTCACTTATTAAAAGTTTGCATGAGTTAGACTGCGAACTTGGTTGTATATTAATATGATAAGTGAACCTTATTGTTTGGCAATGTGATTTGTTATCTTATAGCCAGAAAGATTGGTAATGAACTATACTTTCGGATGCTGATAAATATATCTAATCTGATGAATATATGGGAGGATTATTATGAATTAATATATGATTTCTATTCATTGTGCTTTCTTGAGTTTAAATATTCTAGCTTGATGGTCACATAAACAAATTTGTTAGGAAGGTATTTACTTTCTAAATTTAAGAGCTACACCTGGTGTGTTATTATGGTTTTAATGCTTGCGTTAAATCACATTAGTGTGTTATAATGACGTTGGACTTGCAAGTGCTTTTTTAGGTTAGGTCTGTCTTGTTTTGATGAATTATGTGGATAGTAAAATGAAATAACCATTGCTTTAACCTGGCAGTTATGGAATAATGTGCGAATGGCATATGCGGATCAGCCTGATTTTGTTGAATTGGCTGAGAAATTATCCCAGAATTTTGAAGCATTGTATGAAAAGGAGGTTTGTATTTCTCTCTCTCCATCCCAATTATTTGAAATTGTTTGTCAATATTTTTTGTGTAAGAGTATATGGATTGGTGTTTTACTAATGCTACCAATTATTAATGTTTGAAATTCCCTGTAGTACTAAAGAGGCAGAGATAGAAACACTGGTTTTAGCTGTGGTGAATACAAACTTTAGCTATTTAATTTATTATTATTATTATTACTATTATTTTGTTTTGTGAGAAGAAAAGCAAATAATATCATTGATTGAAAAAATAATTACAAAAGAGTGAACAAGTTGTCCACAAAAATCTAAAGGAACTCTGTCCTTTTGTTTCTTGCCAAATCACCCAAAAAGTAGCTAAAACAGCACCGCTTCATAAAACTTTGACCTTTTCTCCTTTACACAAACCATAAACTTGTTTTTAAAGAAAACCACTAGAAGAGGATGGAATGACCCACAAAGACATTTGACCTATTTTCTTACTGTGGACTGAGCTTCTTATAGATCAAGCAATGGAATAAAGCTATGATTTTAATATTTCAATGTCATTCATCTTTAGATTTTAGCTTGGGTATTAAGGATTAATTGCAAGACTGCATTAGGAATGCGTTACCTTATGATTTAGCAACCAACTGAATAAAACATTAATGGAGGTCAAGTGTCCTCAATTTGAAAAAGTTTTCTGAGGTGTAGAAAAGTAAGAATATATTACAATTTTGTTTAAAAAGTGAAGCCATGGAAAGAAGCAGAATATTAATTTAACAAAACATGATTCTTCAAATCGTTTCAATTTTGTGGTAATAAATAAACAGGAAATACAGGGTATACACTTAAAGAATGATCACTGAAATGCTTAACGAAAGTCCTTAAAATGTCAAAGATTATGGATTATATTTTCACTTCAAAGAAGTATATAAAGAGGAAAATAATTGATGGTCTTCATATTAATTAAATGTATGTTATGCTCCCTCTGTCCCTGGCTGCCCACTGACTGCACATCAGTGTTTCTTATCTTTCTTTTTAATTTGTTTTAGCTGTTTAATGCTTCTTCTGTTGCAGGTTGTCCCCCCGGTACAGAAACTTGTGGGGTATGCAAAGTCGGAATGCTTAGATGCTGAAGCAAAACGAGAAATAAATGATATTATTGCTCTCACAAGTGAGGTTCCAAAAGCTCCATGGGATGAAGGAGTCTGCAAAGTATGTGGGGTGGATAAAGATGATGATAGTGTCCTTCTATGTGATACTTGCGATGCTGAGTATCATACTTATTGCTTGGATCCTCCACTTGCACGGATTCCTGAAGGGAACTGGTATTGTCCATCTTGTGTTGTAAGTAACCATAAGCTTCAGGATTTATCAGGACATTTTGGAGTCGGTGGTCGAAGCAGAGGAAAAAAATACCAGGGAGAAGTGACTCGGGTGTACTTGGAGGCACTCAGGCATTTAACAGCTGTAATGGAAGAAAAAGAGTATTGGGAGTACAATGTAGATGAGGTTTGTCTGTTGAACCCTTCTCATTTATCCATTTTATTCTTAAACATTTTGATAAATTAAACTGCTATCTGATTGAATACTCCAGACCTTTGCATTGATTTGATTCCAACTTGACTATAGACTAGTTGGCTTTTTCTTATAATGTATAGCTTGTGATCATCCACTTAAGTTATTGGTCAATTTTGTTTGTAGCTGTAGTTTCATCTACATATGCACATTAAACATAGACCGTGCATGAGTTGCCATACTGTTTTTGCTATGTTTCTGTGTTTTCTGTGTTTTTGTAATTTTATTATGAGTTCCTTTTGTAACTTATCTTGCATCTTGATTCATGATGGTTGTTTCTGTGACCTGGAAATTCTGTGCTATCATTGGCTTTGTCTTTTAGTTGAATTTAACAACATTTGTATTGTTATACTTGTGGACTGTGAAAAAAGCCATATAGTTTGTTGTGCATTTTATAATTGTGTTAGTTCTGGTTTTTCTATGTTGTTTATAGTGCATAGATGTTCTTTCTGTGTATGAACTGTGGTTAATAGAGCTCCTTTCTTTTTTATGGATGCAGAGAACTTTCCTGCTTAAGTTTTTATGTGATGAGTTACTTAACTCAGCCCTTATTCGTCAACACCTTGAGCAATGTGCTGAAACAACTGCTGAATTGCAGCAGAAATTACGTTCTTTTTCTGCAGAATGGAAAAATTTAAAGTCTAGGGAAGAAATTGTGGCTGCAAGAGTTGCAAAGGTGGAGACAACTATGCCTAATGCAATTGGAAACATTAAGGAGGGACCCACTACTACTCTTAGAAACAATGGCAAATTTATGGGACAGCCACTGGGCTCAAGCAGTGGAAATAATGGCTTTATTGTCTTCTCTGATGATGTACATCCAACAGACGGTGGTCGACAGGAATCTGAGCTTAATGATTCTGACAAGTGCCCATCTCTCTTGTATTCAGAGAAGAGTTATAATTGTAACAGCCAATTCATGAACCTTGCAGATACTGAAGATAAAATAAGAGATCATCATGCTGTTGTTGACAGCAATAAAATACCTTTTCAAAAGAATGATAAATCGTTTAAACCAAATGAGCTCCCTTTATCAAATACTTTGTCACAAGATGACGTGAGTAGAGAAGTCCATTTAAAGGAAAACTTACAAGAGTTGACAAAGGAAATTGCAACCCAAATACCATCTTCTGATCATCGGGGACTCTCTACCCCGTCAGAACTGATGAGTCCTCAAGTAGCTCATGAAGTGCCATCTGTTGTCACAAATGAGTCACAAGCATACAATCTTGAGTTGAACACCATCAAGAATGACATACTTGTTCTACAAGACTCAATTACCGCCACAGAATCACAGCTTTTGAAGCTAACTGTGAGGAGGGAGTTTTTGGGCAGTGATTCTATCGGTCGATTATATTGGGTTTCAGCTATGCCTGGTATGCATCCTCGGGTTATTGTTGATGGGAGTCTTACATCGCATCAAGGAAGAAAAAGGCTGGATTTTCGAAAGCAAATGGGCAAAAATTCAATCTTGCAGACTTCCACTTCATCAGACACACATACTCTCTTGAATTCAGAGGGCTCAAAAGCTTGCTGCCCATTTTCCTATGATCCTAATGTTACTATGGCTAGTTCACAATTGGTTTTTTATCAAACTGATGCTGAAGTTAAAGAACTGATTAGGTGGTTGAAGGACAGCAACCCAAAAGAAAGAGAACTGAAAGAGTCTATTCTGCACTGGCAAAGGCTAAGATTCCAGGATCCTGAACAAACTAAAAACCAAGTGCAGGATGACTGCCACAGTTGTTTGACAACACCCACTAATAGTGAAAAAGCTGTACTTATTGATTTTCTTGTTACTAAGGCGGCCTTGTTGCTGGAGAAGAAGTATGGTCCTTGCTTTGACTCAGAAACCACTGAAATTGTGAAGAAGCGGGGAAAAAAGGCAAGAGTGACTAGTGAAGAGAAAATGTATCGTTGTGAATGCTTAGAACCGATTTGGCCTTCCAGAAACCACTGTCTCTCATGCCACAGAACTTTTTTCACTGATGTTGAATTTGAGGAGCATAATGATGTTAGGTGCACTTCAGGTCCTCCAGTCTTTGAGAAGAGCAAAGAGATAAATAATTCTTTGAAAGGGAAGGGGAATATGAAATCTGACATACCTAGGGAAGCATGCACTTCTGAAATTGATGTTGTTGGAACTTCTAAAAGTGGGTGCAATGACATGGCCTCACGATTGATAAAGTTTCAAAATGAAGGGTTAGTGTGCCCTTTTGACTTGGAGGAGATAAGCTCCAAGTTTATGACGAAAGATTCTAATAAAGAATTGATACAGGAGATCGGTCTCATTGGTTTAAAAGGAATCCCCTCGCTTGTCTCATCTGTATCTCCTTTCCTGAGCGACCCTACTTTAATGTTAATTTCTCCTCAGAAAGAGGTAGGTGGCGCAGGGGATGAGTTGAAGGCTGGCAAGAGACTGTTAACTGCAGAAGCAAACCAGTCTGTGGCTAATGCTGGCAATGTCAACATCATGGATGTTTCTTCTAGACAATCTGCTGCAACTGGGATACCTGGAGTACTTAAAAGTAATAAACCAGCCTTGGGATGTTATAAACAAAAAGATAAAAGATCCTTTTCAGAAAGACAATTTTCTGAAGTTGGAGTTGCTCACTGTTGTGTAGTTCCCCGGTCTTCATTGAGGCCATTAATTGGTAAAGTGTCACAGATAATAAGGCGGCTTAAGATTAATTTACTAGATATGGAGGCTGCACTCCCTGAAGTAGCTTTGAGACCTTCAAAGGCCCATGCCGAAAGGAGGTGGGCTTGGCGTGCGTTTGTTAAATCTGCAGAAACAATATATGAGGTTGGTTCCATTCCCTTCTTATTATGGGTACTTTGTACGGTGTTAATTGCCATCTCTGTCCATCTTTATGGTGTCTTTCATAAAATCTTTAGGATTAGTGTGGAAATTTTGTGCTTTTTGAAAGTTCTTACATAGTTTATCTCGTTGAGGTTATTGAAACAGTTACCTGCTACTTTTTTCATTAGATGTGGCATGGAAGTATGCTTTCATTGCAATGGGAAGAGGAACTTCTAAAATTTTCTGATTTAACACAATACACTTGGTGGTCAGACCATCATCTGAATTCTCTATTGTAGGGTGCACAATCATGTCGGTTTCCCTTTTGCCAGGAGATAATTAGATAGGAAACTTGACTTTTGGTTCAAGAATATGATTCATGGTTTCTGCATGTCCTCAAGATTTAAGTATGGAGACTGTTTGGGCTGAGTTATGTTAATCAATATTACCACAAAACGCAAATGGTGTAAATTCAATTCATAACTACTGATCTCAAAACATGCTTATAACTTATACTATTGTTAGTTTAATGGATTATTGATCTTTCCTCTTTCTCTTACCTTTCTTGTTTTGCTGTTTAAGTATAATAAAAATGTACTAGACAATTGTGCAACGACTTTTTTAATTTTTTCTTTTAAAGTTCCTCATTCGTTAGTTATTCTTTCAATGCATGGATTTGTTGAGACTTACATTTTTTTTTTAATTTTTTCTCTATCAGATGGTCCAGGCTACAATTATATTGGAAGACATGATCAAGTCTGAGTATTTGAGGAATGAGTGGTGGTATTGGTCATCATTCTCAGCAGCTGCCAAAACATCCACTATGTCTTCTCTTGCCTTGCGAATATACTCCCTCGATGCAGCCATTGTGTATGAGAAGTCCTTATCCAATTCCGATGCAATTGACAATTTGAAGGTTATCAGCACACTGGAGCATCAGTCACTGCCCAGTTCGGAATTGGCAGAAAAGTTCAAGGTGAGCCGAAAATCTAACAAGAAGCGAAAGGAACCAGATGGTTGATTTAGGGGTCTGTGACTTTTGAATTCATTGGGAGAGACAATCCAGACAAATTTGGTCCTGGTGCCAATGGAAGGTGACAGCCAGCCTGTGTTGTAATAATAAAGAAGCTTCCTATAATCAAGACCACATTCGGGTCAATTGGTCAAATTGATTACGAGGATAATTTGGGAACCGAAGGCAATGCTGCCACTGCTGCTGTCGCTTCAGGTGCGTGTATATATAAAGCTGACAATGCTAACTTGGATTTGGAAGCAGAGTCCTAAAGCTGCCTTTTTTCAGAAGTTGTATTCATCAGGACTAGTGGATTAGTGGGAATGCTTCCAGTTTTGGACTGCTTTTTGCTTCAGTGTTTAGATTTGTTCTTGGAATGACAGGCGAAATAGAAGAAATTTTCTTAGATGAGCATGATCCATATACATATACTAGATGAATTAGTGTAAAAAGGAAAAAGAAGTAAGAAAAGAAAATCAATCTGAGCAGAGTAGCAATCTCATTCTTTATTCATTTATTTATTTCTGTGTCTCACTCCTTTCCTCATCCCTTCTGGTTCTTTTCATTTGGTTTTTCCTAACTTGGCATAATGTAGCAAGAATGAAAATTTATTGCTTTGTCTGAGGTTACTTGTGTTTGCTTGCATAGAAGTTTATGGTGGAATTTGACATCGTGGTTTCCTATTCTAACCCAATGTAGTTTACTAGTATTAACGATTCTTTTTCCTAGGAACTTAACTAAGAGGGATACAATTGTTCTTCAGAAACCAGGATCCCAACATTTCACAAACAAGTAATGAATTTTCTTGTTTCACTTTCTATTATTGTAATCTGCATGTAATCCACATGTTTTCTTTTAATAGTATTTGGTAGTTAGGAACATGAGTTTTTGGCATCACATTCTCCTCGAGACTGGAGCAGAGTCAACATTCTTTGGTGGAAATATTAGTTTAGATAAGTCAATTCTTTTCATTTTTCTAACTATAGGTGCAAAACAAATAGCTGAAAATGGCAGGGAAGTTACATTGAAGAGATAAATGGTCCGTTGGAGTTCAGTAGTTTTATGTATGGTTAGATTTGTAGAGATCTGTTCAACGGCTGTTTGCTTATTGAAACTTTTCATGCCTTGTGATATAAGACTTCATAAAGTTCTTGGTACACAAGAGAGGCATAGGCATAGGCATATGACTAGAATTTTTTTTGAAGACTTTATTTTATTCTTTATATTCTACTTAGAATTTGTTGTTTATTTCTTTCTTTGAGTAGGATAGAGTTTCATTAATTTCTTTTAATCAAAGGTTTATCCACCCCAGTAGTGTTTTATGTTGTTTTAGGAGGCAGACTTCTTGATTGCTGCTCTTCCTGTTTCTCTCTTTTTCTCCCTCTTCTTTCTTTCTCCAAAATTCTTGCTCCTTATCTTCATCACAATGACACTGACTTTTCTTTGTTTACTTACCAATCAAAGTCCAGCTAAAATATTGGGAATATACTGGAAATGGGTGCATATATAACCATTCAGAGATATGGAAAGACAGGACAAGGAAGAAAAAAAGGAGGCGAATAGTAGGAATTAATATTAAAGTTTATTGCAAGTTGGAAGTGGCTGATGATGTGTGGAGTGTTGACAATTAGTCCCCACCCAAGTTCCTAAATGGCGAAGAATATGAAAATCAAACAGAAACCTCTTCTGTAGGAGTTGAAATCTTAATATCTTCTTGGTAGGTTCATCTGACTTCAATCATATCTGCATTTTTGTATAAATATTTCTTCAATTGCGTGAGCATCTGTTAGATCGGTGTGAATTGGTGTCTTAAACTTCTTTGGTTAGGTGAGATATTTGATAATTAGAGCTCATATTGAGGTCAATGTTGAGATGGTTGATTATGAGTGTT
>WYDK02000017.1:2660611-2671902 GCA_009867345.2 Toxicodendron radicans
AGATTAGGCTTGGACGTCCCAGATGCAACCAATTGCCCCCATCATATTCTCTTCTTACCTTGACCACATTTTAATCACTTATTACTTATAATTATGTTGCTTGTATCTTATTATGCATGCATGCATATCCCCAATTGTCCAGTGACCATTCGCCACGTCTACAATTTGAAGTTGTTTGGAAGGAGTAATCTTATTTTAGTTTATTTTTTCACCAGTAATATTTCTCCTAACAGTGACCAATTTTACTCCAATTTTCAATACTTTTACACAAGGCTAAAGGCTGTATCGATCTCTATGGCAAACAATAGTAGTAATAATATTTTATGTTAACAAACATGAGATGATAATTAAAGATATGATATTGATTATTAATTCAAAATATAAGTGTTTCTATTTTCTTAACTTCACCAGACGGAATATCCCTTCTGCTTTCTCAATCTCTAGATATGTAGGTTGAATGCCACGTGTCGAGAAACCAGGACATGAAGTTGAAAGAATTGAAAAGGATAATAGAAGGGGATATCATTGGAGGAAGTTAATGGTGTAGATGATGAGTTTGATGAAGTATAGAGATAAGGGTCTATCAAGAAAACAAGGCTCTCGTTATAGTGCGGTTTCTATACTCCCATCCCTCTGTTATCTTGCTATCTCTCAACTTTGATTACGACAGCTGTGGCCACCACAGTCTTATACTATGATTCATGGATTTAGCCCGAGAGACTCACAATATTCAACATTAAGGAGAACCAGAAGTTACTCCTGCATGATTACTTGCCTTTAAACAAGTTAAAACTGAACCTCAAGATTTTAGTGGTCTGCTTTGAACTTGTACATATAAAAAATCAAGATGGCATGTAATGTAACTCCTGTTACTTAAATACAGTATATTGTTATGGGGAATTATCCAATCGATCCATTTTGTTCTTGAATTTAATCCCAGGCCTAACCTAATCTTACGCTCCTGCTGCATTAATTTCTATGTACCTGAATGTAAATCGTTCAGAATATGCAATTTATTCTATCAAAATCGACCTATTATCGGTTAAGCAGCAATTTTTTTTCTTATGAATTAGTAGCAGAAAACAGTGAGAGTAGACATAATAATAAAAAAGAGGAAATGGGGTTAGCATTGATACAAACCGGATTAATTCTCTCTACAAACCCAGCACTGAAATTACACAACCATCTTCCATTGCAGAGATGCTTCTTGGTCATCCTTTTTAATTGGAAAATTTGTTGCTAGCTATACTCTTTCGAATAACTTCACTGATAAAGTATGCACATTACTTCATCAATTGGATATTTATGTATATATATATATATATATATACACGAAACCTTTGTTGAATGATTGAGAATGTTGAAAACATAATGTCAACATTATTTTGTCATCATTTGGACATGTATCGAAGATAGAAAACCCCAAGTGGCTGCTAAATTTATGGTCTAAGTTACAGAGTGGCCTCCTCTAATTACTACTCAACAACACATCCGGAGTTACTTCCTTACTGGGCCGGTAATGTTACAGCCTTACAGGTTCATTAAGAGCCTGCCCTTAGACTATTTTAAAGGGTTATATTTGGTTTACGGGAAGTGTATTGTCAGTGGGGATTAACACAAGTCGTCTCAACAACCTTAAATAAAAGTAAGAGGGTCTTCTAATAATATAAATATTTATTAAAAAAATATTTTAAATTTATTTTTCTTACTTCTGAGATATAAATCATTAATTAAATTTTGTATTTAAATTTATAAATCAAATTTTCTTAATTGATAATACAGATAAATTATCTAATTTTTATCGTTATATGGTTGAACGCAAATAAGATTTTATTAACTTTAATTTTTAAGAACTTCTTTCTGCTGAAGCTAAAGTAATATAAATAGTTAATAATATTATATAAGTTATCCATGCATCTGGAAAATAATTCAATTTTTTTATAAAATCTAGTATTTCAAGTGGTGTTTTAATTTTCTTGTTTATAATTTATTTTAAAACTTTTAATTCTGAATATAAATTTAAATCATCAATATCAAAGAGCATGTCATGTTTTGAAAATTTTTCAAGATTTAAACATTTTTTCTTCAAATTATCATCATTAAACAATTTTAACTTTTCTATATTATAAATTAAACCAAAATTACCACTATGTATTTCAAATTGTTCAAACCTATTTTTAAGTAAGGAAATGACATGATCAACTAAATATGTAAAATAATTTATTCTAAAATATTCTTTGGCAGACAATTTCAACTCTTCGTTTTCATTCTCGTCAAATTGTTTTTTTTTTTTTTATTATACGTTTTTCACGAAATTTTGGTTATGTATTCATTTGCTCTGCAATCTCTTTAACAAAAATCATAGAAGATGTAAATTCATTTATTCTATATTTTTCAAAAAAATGAAACAAGACCTTTCAACTGATCTATTGCTACAACAATGTCCATATTTTTAGTTTGTAAACATTTACTAACTGTTTAACAACAAATAACATTTCATACCAAATAATCATGCTTAATAGAAATTCAAAATTTGCAATCTCATGTGTTACTAAAGAAATAGCTTTACTTTTCATTTTAGGATCTTCACTAGTTTCTGCTAATTGATTATTTGGTATGTCTAATATATTTTTGTAAATATATGTAACAATTTATAATAAATTTGGATTTTTTTTGGGGATCCTTTGGGCTGGCTTGGGTAAAAAAAATACAAAAATTGTAAATATATTTTTAAAAAAAATTCTCCATTTTTGACTCTATTTTTTTTTTTACCCTAAGTAAGTGTTACTTATGAGTTAAGCTGAGCCTGATTAAGAATATCTATTGTTCAATTCTAAAAGTGATAACTATTTGTAAATAATAATACGAATGAACCATATGCATGATTACATCGTCAATTGATCTTACAAACTAATATTACCTAATGTTTTTATTTGTTAAAAAGGAATGTATTAATTTAGAGTAATACTACACTTATAAAGTCTTCATACAAAGATATATGTACAAAGTGACATATCATACCATGATTAAGAGAATAAATTTGACTTTAGTTAATAAATTGACTTTACAAATTTACTCTCCCAATTATGGTATAACACATTACTTTATACATATATCTTTATAAAAAAGATTTGTAAATGTTGTATTATTCGTTATTTAAGTAAATGTAGTATTATTCATTAATTTAAATAGTGTCATGATTTAGGGAATGGTTTAGTATCTGACTCTCTCTTGCTTTGATTTTTTTTTCTAATAATAATTTGATTATTTCACCATTCATTACAAGACTCATAATTGTCACACCGATAAACTAGTTTGACAAATGATTTTGGATACAAAATTTGTATTTTTTTTCCTAATATGTGTTAATAATTTCTAAATGGTGTTTTGAATAAATATATCTATGGATTACCATTAAAACATGTTGTTGTATTGGTCTAGACGGAATATTAATTACTACATGCTTGATAAATTGAGATTTCAATTTAGCTTTATTAACTACAAATCTACAATCAAAACCCTTGTTAGGAAACTAATTGTAGAGGATGTTGTTAATAAAATTTTTAAAAAGACTTATGACAGAAGTTTGGCCTATTTTTCAAATTTATCAATAAAATTTTCTCTTCTAAATTATATATATTGTCATCCTCAGAAATATGTGCTCATATTCAGCCATTTTTTTTCTGGGACCAAATTGTATTTCTTCCAATTAGGTTTCACAGAGGATCAGCAATGCTCCATGGCCCAGATGTAATGGTTGGAACTTGGAACATATAATTCCATCATAAACAACAATGACAAACTTGAATTATAATTTTTTTTGAGATGAGACAAGCTATGGTAAAGAATTATGTACTCAACCACACTGGGAACAAAACCTGGCAACATAGTGCATATACAACGATTGCCAAACTTACGTCTATACTTTATCGGGTACATGTAGCAGTTCACCTTCTAGTTCTACTTCTATACAGACAAGTGAAATAAAGTTTACTAAAAGCAAAGAATTTTACTGCAATGCTGATATTCAGAAGCATCTTTCCTGTACTAAAAATCTTATTCTGGAGAAGGAATTGGCAAAGATGATTTTAAGTCTCAACGATAGTACCTCAAAGATTTAGAATAATGGTTTAATGATTTTAGCCTGGACAAAAGGATGTTGAAAATTTTCACCCGAGATGGCATGAGACTTATAAACTTTGAGGATAGCATCATTACCCAACTACTTGGGGCATAGTCTGATTGGACAGACAGAGAATGCAATACACCGAGCTGCCTTTGCCAGCATAAAGCGCTCACTTTCTGTCAAAGGCCTCTCGATCACCTTTACGACATTAGCATCCTGAAACATGAGAATTGAAATAGTCAGAAATAAAATATAATGCTTACAATAATCTTACAATCTTGCAACCGCTTATAGTTTCTGCTATCTATATAATTTTAATTTTTTTAAACAATTCTTCATATGAGGCGAAGAGGGAATTGAACAAACCAACCTTCTTTTGTTCTCGCATATAAGGCCTCACGCTGGCAATTTCACCAACCATGATTACATTGTTGACATTGCCACGTTCATCTCTTTCTATCGGCGAAGCTGTTGAATGACGCCATTGCCCATTAATAACGAACTTATAGTAGTACCTGATGGCAGTGAACTTAATCAAATTCTAGAGAGAAATTTTATACCCAAAAATAAAATAAAAAATCCAAAATGCATATATCTTAAAGCTAATTGCATGATGTTCCATCAGATCAGAATTCCTTAATTATGATTAGATTACTAACAGATAATAAAATCCTCAAATATAAGGTGAGAATAACCACAATAAGCAACATTCCTAAATTGAGAGAGAGAAAGAAACTCGTAAAGAAAAAGGGGCCACATGCTAAGCAGCTATATCGAACTAAGATGATTATTCTCTTCACTTGGTGTAATTAGACCAGGATGCACATGAAGCTGGATATATAATTTTCCAACTCAAGGCTAGACTGCCAACAGAAGATTCATGTAGCTCCAAGAACAAACAATTTGGCTGAACTCAAACAGGCAACATTACATCCAAAGAGCACAAAAAATGTAACAGATAATGCTAAGAATTTAAAAAGATTAAGCTAATGAATTGCAGAATTTTCTTTTGGCAGAAAGTCAGAATTTAAGTCAACCATATAATATTTTTATATCATTCTCAAGCAGTATCTGGTTTCAAGACATATATCATCATTTAGTGTCAACATATATTCATAGAACTTCAAAGTATGCTTCACTCAAACACCTGGAAGAAATCAGCAAGGTGAGATACTGTTCACAATGGAACAGCAAAATATGATTGAGGATTTGAAAATTTCAAAAGAGAGAAAATTAACGGCAACTATTTCTCTATTTCTTTTGGACTGGGAGAGAGGTGAAACTGGAGACTCGGTAAATAAAAAATGTTTGGGTTTTTTCATCCTCGTATAGGAATTTATGTTGGGAAAACGAAAAAATTTGAGATCTTTAGATCAAAAATAAAATAACTACTAAATTCGATGAAGCAGCATTCTCTAGATTTAGTAGAGTATGGGAATTTTTAAAATCTATTAGTAAAGAAGAACCCATAACACTTACTTTCCCTGAGTAATTCTAACCTCAGCTTCAAATCTTGATCCACCCTTGTGGATTGCTTTGATTGGTTCTTTCCAGTTTCCTGTAAAATCTCCAACCAACTGTACGTCCTCTCCCTGTAACACAAACTCGACTTTAAAGAAGAACCATCAAAACCTATAATTTTCTAATGATGTAAGCTTGGCAGATACAATGATCTAAAGCCTAATATGCTGAAACTTATTACTCGAGTAGGCTCTAGTCTAATATAAAAATCCAGAGAGAAATGATCATTGTCTGATCATGATTTTAAGGTGATTAAATATTAATAACTGAAGTGAGTTAAAGCTAGAATTATCAATTACCTCCTGTCCATTCCACACAAAGGTCACAGCATGTGTGGCTGGTCCATCATGTGCACCACTTTCCACCATAGCTATAAGATCCCATGTTGCCCAAGCAATTGCCGGTCTGCACGTAGAATATTTGTAAATTTGATTGCCCAAGACCTTTGTAACACTTGAAGAGGATTCATGAATTATCAAATAACTGATTATCATTGTTTTCTGTCATTGAAGTTTTCAAATAGAACTTTGTGACTAACTGAGCTACTAATCTTTTGATTGTAGTAAGAAACTCTTCAGCTAAGAAAAAGATTCCTGAAGCTACAGGAACATAATCTTACGCAAAACAGTAATTTAATCAATTGATATATAATATATAAATTTTGTCAAATATACCACTAGTCAATCATGTCCTACAAAACAATACTTAAATTAAGGTTAGACAAGGATTTTTGCCAAAATACTCGAAAATCTTAGTAACTATGCCTCCTTGGTATAGCTAATGATAAAATATACATTTACAACAGAGTTAGTAAAAAAGACCTATCAGGTCTGCATTCATGCAATCCAGTGACAAAATTATAAGCAGCATGAAGGGAAGTATCTGTTATCCAGTGTAGATATGCAATCACACAGGCTGGAGAGCGATCAAAACCAGTTGTACAAGTGACAAAAACATGGTGGTTCTTTTTTAACAAGCGTAACAGGAGCCCCACACAAAATGGCAGTTTCTTCCTCGTATCAAAGGAATCTGAGTCCCTGCAACAGAACATATGGAAAATTTAATGTGGCATGGGCAAACAGCATGCTCAAACTAATAACAATTATATATTGCAATATAATCAGCAATTGTATATAACATACATGAAGGCAATAAATCATAACTTCAACGTATGGCATAAATATCTTTACTTACCTTATGGGGTAGTTGATCATTAAGATACCGGATTTTTGACATGACTCATTGATAGATTTGCAATCAATCCCCCAATTTTCTGCTTCGGTTCCACTCTGGAAATTAAGTACAGCAGTGATCCCCTGAAGTAGAAATTTCCTAGTTGTTAAATGTGAGAAGTGGAATGGGAAAAAACTAGAAACCACTCAACAAAAAGTCCAATCAACTGGAAAGTAAAAAAAATCAGTTTCCCACAAATTACCCAGTCAACAGTTGCCCCGTCCCAAGATATACTGAAATACATCCTACAAACTTTTAACAAATAAAAATAGCAATAAAACGAGTAGTAAGGTTTTGTACATCAATCATATTATGCACGAGATGCACCAGTGAGAATCAAAATAGCTAATCCCTACAGGTGTTACTTAAAAGATCATTGCTTCCAGCAGAAGGCTGACACAAGAGAACAAATATTGGTGCAGGATACAGGTATTCTGTCTGGAATGCTTCCAATGAACCACAGATTTTCCGCTCATATTATCAGCTAAATCTGTTATTCTGATTATCTGGTTTATAAATTGATCAGTAAAATAATTTATTCTATACAGTGTTAGTAAGAACTTATCCAAAATAAAATTGCATAAAAACATGGGTCTGAAAATATAGATCACGCATTAGTGCTTAAAAAAAAGCATATTTTTTCTCTTACTAGAGGCAAAGAGACACTTACCGCATCAGACAAAGTTTTTACATCAGCTTCTGTTTGTAGACATGACCCCACATATATTTGCTCTGTAATCTAACGAAATGAACACTAATATGTATGAGGAAATGAGAACATTCTACTCAGCAAGTTACAAATATCATTAAGAAGTTAAAAATCACACCTTACTGTAGCGCATACCAAGAGAGTGATTATAATATAGCTCGCCTTTAGAACGATCCAGCGCCTTAATATACTCCTCCAGTGGGAAGCTCCCATGAGCCCATTCTCCATCTCCAGACTCTTCTTCAGAAAAGGTACAAACAAGTTGGTTTACAAGTGGAGAAAGAAAATTCTTCTGAGATTGAACATGTCCATTTTGAAGATCCAAAAGCTTCCACCCCTTAGATGTGAGAAACTTAGAAGAAAACACGACAAACCCAGTGTTCCCACAGCCTTCAGAAGTTGTTTTCAAATTTGATGCCAATATAGTTTTATTCCAAGTGGCAACAGGCATCCGACCTTTATTGAATAAGATATCAAAGTCAGTTTGCAGTTGATGAATTGGAAAAGGAGAGAAAGGTCTCTCTAGGACTAGGCTAAAAGATCCTGTCTTCTCCGTCAGCAAATTCCTGAAGAAACCAAAAACTGAAAAATAAAAAGATATTCATAAACAGAGCATATTGTCAACAGCTAAAAGTTCGACAATAAATTACATGTTTGCTAGTATAAAATACGATAGCTCAAGACAATGTAGCAAGCACAAAGCAGTATGTCACTCTTCCACCCAGTCTAAGTCTGCTAGCCAATATCAAACCCACTTGGATGCATGCAATAGCATGTTTTCGCTGACAACTGCTACCCAAATTCCATTAAATGAGAATCAGTCACTTTGCAGTATCCTGCTTATTGGATACCAGGAAAACCAAATGTATAGATTCTATAGCAATAAGATGCAATTCTAGACATAAACTCTGTTGAATTTAGTTGAAGATAGTTTACTGAAATACTAGAGAGATCTGAGATCTAAACTATAATCCAATATAACTCCAGGTGGACCAGGTTCACCATAAGGACATAATGAAAAATAGAATGAAGCACGGCTGCATCACACTATTAATTAACACCTTCACATGGTTGTTCAAACCAAATTCAAGGAAATAAATTAAACAAAATGTAAAACACGAAGCCTCATCCGTTTATCACAATTCCAGTCCCTGAATTAAAAAATATAGAAAATTGCCACTTCCTTCAAATACTTACAAATTTCAGTCAAAAGTTTACAATGGCATAGCTATATAGTTGAATATAGAAAATCTTGAACTCCTTACTCTGTATCGTCTAATTCGTTTATCTCAATAAGCCTTCCACCTGATGAATCACTGGCCTTCTTCAACGAATCACCGACCATTATGATTCTCGATCTCTCGGCATTACTCTACACAACACAACAACAATATCATTCGTCGGCAAATATTTAAACAACCAGAACAAACTGAACACGATTAAACTCAATAAGTAGCTACCCCTTTCTTGATAGCGTGAACGATGATCTTGCCATCAACAGAAACCGCGAAGCGAATGCCGAGAGGTTTCTCCAAAGTCACCATGTACTCATTCAAACTCATCTTGAAATTAGAGTTGTTATTGTTACTTGCCATTGCGTAAACCCTACCGAGTTTTTTCTTACTGTATTGAAGGACCTTGGCAGAGTTTCGTCCAACGCTGAGCTGCCTCGGAACTCCATTGATCGAGAACAGTAGGCTCCTTTCACAGAACGAAGAAACGAACGAAGCCGCTCTGCAACCGGAGAGTTGCAGATTCGACATTGTTAACTAACTCACGGGGAAAATGAGCAAACGCAGAGAGCGTCGGTGTGTGTGGATGATTGTGGAAGTGAAAGCCATATAGTAGAGGTAAGAATCCCGTGGCCCACGTGGCGCGATTTGGGGCCCTGTTGCGTGCGGTTTCTTCCGCTTTTTTCTTGGGTGACGGTGCCACGTGGAAAGATCTGACGTTTGATATTTTAAGCAAGAGGAAGGATAACACACGTAGCAGTCATTTTTCTGGATGAGTAACTGCTAATGAGAATGTGCCACCTAGCACAACGTGAAGTCGAACTTGAAAGCTGTAGCTCCTACACGAGTTTCTCGACTGGGCAAATGAATAATGCCATGCCGTGCGTGAAGGCAATTCATAATTCCATCACTCGCGTCGCGTGTGACGTTTATAAATTTTATGTCTACTTTTAATGTGAATTAGCATTAAATAAGTGAATTAATTAAGTGAAAAAGACTTGAATACTCCGCAAACTCTTGATTCCCTTTGCGTTAAAAAGAAGTAATTGAGCTGAGGGGTAGCTTTTAATTCTAATTATATTATTGATAGACGAGATTATAGGATAGTTGGTGGACATTATGCATGAAGCAACGTGTGGTGTGATCCTGCCAGTGATGAAGGGAGACGATCCATGCAAACAGGCTTCTTGATTTGGAATGTTGATTGCCTTTTTTATTAAACCATTAGGCATTGGATTTGCTAAATCGTTGCATATAATAAACATTTTGTGATTCCAAAAATACAAATGAGATCTTATTGTAGGATACATTTTTAGCATATATATCCCAAACTTAAATTCCAATTCAAACCTAGTCTCAATGGACACATTTTATACCTAAATTTTTAGACGCAATTACCTTAATCAATCCAACCAACTGCAACCTTGTTTGGTTTCTTTCACATCTTTCATATATATATATATATATATATTTTTTTTTTTCTTTTTTTCTTTTTTTAGGGAGAACGATATTTTCCCACCCAAGGTTTAGCGAAAGGACACTTTCCCACCCGCTAAGTTTCAAAACGACATTTTCCCACCCACGTCCGTCAATTGCAACTAAAGAAGGACAAAACTATAATTTCAAAAAGCAATTAAAGGATAATTACATCATTTTATCCCTTATATATAAACTTAAAAAAAAAAAAAAAGAGAAACCCTAAATTCAAACCCTTTTACCCTTCTTCCCCCAAATCCTCCAACCCCAAAACCCATCGGTGACAATGGACGACTAAATCCGGTCAAACCAACCTTTCGTCTACAGTCGAAGCATCGATTCACCAATCTCTTCTCAATGACATCGCCTTTTTGTCGATCAGACTTTGGACTTTGGCTTGTTGTACCTATAGCACCTGAGGATTGATCGATCTCAAAGTTTTATCGCTGGAAAACTTTAAGATCGCACCACCTCCGCTCGTCCTAGAAGCCGTGGTGGTTGTTGGTGTTGTGGAGGTTGTAGATGTGGCGTTTGATGCGGTAGTGGTGGTGGTTGATTTTGTGGAGGTCATGTCATTATTGTGGAGGATTTTGGGGCGGTGGGTTCTTTACTTAATCCAAAAAAAAAATTTGGGACGGTGGGGTCCAAATTCCATGCCTTAAAAGAATGTCTCAAGCATTGGAATATAATGTTTTTGGTGATATTTCATTCAAAAGTGGAGAAGCCTATGTCGCTTCTTATCCAAGTGTACCTTTTCAATTCACAGATGGGTTATACTACTGAAGGTTTTGAAGAATAAATTAAAACTAAACAAAACCTGATGGAAGTTTTTCAATGTCAGCATATTTTTTGATGTTTTAGTGGAAGATAAGCAAGGAAGAAAGATAAAAGGGGGATTGGGATCTTTTCTTTTGGGAGATAAGAACTTGAAGATTTTTAAGTTGGCCAGAATTGCTAGGCGGCCAGCTTTTTTTTTTTTTTTTTTTTTTTTTAA
>WYDK02000017.1:2685708-2699557 GCA_009867345.2 Toxicodendron radicans
GACATTGTAGCATGACATGTACCAATCATTGTATGCTGGCTGACCAGAAAATGAAGCATAGGACTCAAACCAAAATAGAGTGAACCCAAATGTGATGTTCTTGTAGAAAAAATAACATATCTGCATCCATGAAAAAATAAATTAATAGATGAAACTCAGAGGAAGCATTTTGTTGATTGTTGCCAAAAATTTCTTTCAGTTTCTTATATATAAATCAGAAAGTTTATCCAGTTTATCTCTAGAGAGCAGCCAAAGATCATGAAGACAGTTTTACCATCATTGCTATTCGTCTGTAACACCAATGGCCATGCACCAGCAACAGACGTTCCAAATAACAAAATTGAGCTATTGAAAAATCACTTGACATCACAGCCTGCACTTAAAAGAAACAACCAAATCAGAAACCAGATTATTACAATCATTTAGGTTGGGCTTGGAAAGATATTAATAAGCATCCCTGGAGATGAAAACTATGGTTAAAGGTTTCAAGTAGAATTAAATTTCAGAGAGGAAGATGTAGACAGCAATTAATTCTCAAAGTAGTGATAGAAAAAGTGAACATCCTTTGCGTAAAGGGAGCAAAAGCTAAAGATAGGGGGTTCATTATGTGAGAGAGAAGGAAAACAAGATGTGTCAATCTATCCAAAACATCCCTTCAAAATCATTTAATGTGATCTGAGAGAGAAAAATCTATGCAGCAGTTAAATCCTTAAAGTAGACACAGAAAATTGATATTTTAAACAGTTTATCTACAAAGTGCAAAAGTAGAGGGGAAAGTTCAATGTCAGAGGTAGAATCATATAGGGTGCTTCATCCCACCAAAACCAATCCCTCTTAAGAACATTAAAAGTTTAAACTACTAAGTGCTTGGATGGTGATGCAAAATCTCAATCAAGCAGGAAATGTTGTCATCTCCTGTTTAAAGATTGCAACAAAATCTGAAATTCAATCCTCACATAAAAGAGGGAACACCAAGAATTTACATATTAAGTCAGTTCATTCAACCATTCTGATAAAGCAAATTAATTCAAAATCAAACCATTTTCAGAACTGATCTAAGTAGAGATGCAAGGTTCAATCAGATTGCAAAAAGGGAAGAATATTGGTGGTGAGCTAATCTATGGTATGAACCAACTCCTGCATCAACATAGAGGTCATTACCAGATGCTGGTCTCCTAAGACTTGGTCCTGGGAAGGGTGAGCTTGGTAAGTTCATATTTCAATCTCTGCATAAGTGAGTTCCAAGATTGGTGATCTGGTGTTTTAAACTTAAGAGTTCATTCTATTTACTTTAATAATTCATAGAAATTTTATGTTATCATAACTCATTTCCACCCAGAAAGTATAAAATATGAATTCTTTCCTTCACACGTATAAAAAATGATTTGATACTAAGAGAAATATTCATACGTATCATTCAAATAGACATCTGGATGGCAGAAATTGTGAAAAAAGGTAAAAAAAATGTCAATATGGGTATTAAAAGAATTGATATCAGAAGATCCACGCAGCAAAAATGTATGCTATTGACGAGGAATCACATCAAAAACCATAAATTTCAGGGTTAAAAAAAATGCTGGCAGCCAAGGCTCTGTAATGGAGTAGAATTTGACAATAAAACAACATACACCAGCTCAAAACAGACATAAAGAGATGTAGACAAGCTTGCAAGCACGGACACAGACACAAAAATATTGACCTGCATTCCTTCAACACCACTGATGCCGACTCCAATATCAGCCTCTTGAAGCATACCAACATCATTTGCCCCATCACCCACTGCTAGTGTTGTTTTACCTGTTCCTTTCACCAGTCTTGTAACCTGCAATTATCTAGAATTCTATCAGATTATTTTGATGCAGTAAAAGCTGACAACTTCCACCACAACGATATTAATTTAATTTAACACCCAATCATGAGCCTTACAAGAGCTTTCTGTTTGGGTGAAGAGCGACAGCATATAACAGAAGAGCAGGCGAGTGCAAGCTCCAAGAACATCTGGCCAATCTTCTCATTCAGAGCAAAATCCAGTGACTTGCCATCAATTACCAAACCAAACTCGACTGGATTTTTTTTATCTGAAGGAATTTGAGATCTTCCTTCAGTTATTTGCTTTTGCACACTTTCAAGAGAAGCCTAAAACAATGCCCATTTTCAGATTCCTACAGATAAGATTATTATGAAATTAATTTTAGAATTATGTACCTTAGCAACGGCTTCCTTATCCCCTTGCTTCTCCAAAGCTTCTATCTCTGGTGTGTCTAGAGTGATCACAATATTCTCCATTCCTTGTCTCAGTAGACTACAGGCATACCTGCAGAATATATGATACTTAATATTTGTAATATGTAAATTCCATACTGAATAGAAAAAAATAAGATAAATTAGCATCGAATTAAAACATACCCAATATTTATTGCAGTTTCCATTTTATCACCAGTTAAGACCCATATATGTATTCCAGCCCGTGAAAGCTTATCAATGCATTCTGGAACCTGCACAAAAGAAAGCAGTAAAAATTTAAATTAACTAATGAGTTCTCCTAAAACAGACAGCCTCTGCTTTTTTTTCCTTTTCTTACAGTAATTAGCATCTTCTTGATATTGGTTAAGAAGTCTTGTGCATTTTTAAACGATTATGGAGATAAAAACTGTATCAACAGCACGTTGTTAAATATAAGCACTTAATGAATCATTCATTTGAATAATTACCAGCAGACAACAACAATAATAGAGGCTACATATCCTGAACTAGGTAAAAGAGATTCAACTTTTGATACAGACCCCCCTTTGTAGTTTGTCCTCAACAGCAGTAGCACCAAGAAGAATTAAATTCCTTTCTATCTTATCAGCAGCGGCAGCCATCAAAGCATCTCGATCTGCAGTCAGAGAATTTTTGGCCTTTGAAAACTCCTCTTCCCATCTTCTATACTCATGTTCCTCAAGTTCACGATATGCAATTACCAATGTCCGTAGACCTGCTTCAGCATATCTGGTGATGTGTACTCTGGTCTCAGCCTCAAAGAGATGTCCATCTTTTGAGAGCCTTTCAAACATCACACTACATGCACAGAAATTATATAATATCAGTTCACCAATTTACAACTTCATAAATTCAAGGAGGTGGTGCCTGTGCATCAGGATTTTAACCTGTCTGCACCCTTGCAAAGGAGCAACAACTGCTTCTCCGGACTCCTCACAATCACAGACATTCTCCTGCGAGAACTAGTGAACTCCAACACATGAAGAAGCTCATATACCCTGGAAAATACAACTGAGTCACATAACATGTTGACTTAATTTCATGGAACAAAATACAAAAATCAAGAATAATATACATTTTGATTAAAGCAGAACTTGTGACACCTTATTATGGTAGTTTTATCCTGCAGCTTTCCTATTATTGAAGCACAGAATAAAGCTGTAGTTTTCTCAGTTTGATAGCCAAACGAGGTGAGAAAAAGAACATGATAAAAATTGTTCCTAGAAAAGCATTCTTCAAAATCAAGAAAAGTGGCACTTCACATACAACAAAAGTGTATCAACCGAAGCACCACCAATATTCCCATTTCTCTAATGTAAGATGTTTCCTTAATCTACAGTAATGCTTAATTAGACCATCTAAGGCAATGTTTCTTTGACTATTCTTTTTAAAAAAAAAAAATCCTGAAGACCTAATTTTTTCTCACATTTACTAACCTGTATTCCATTTTAGTCCTATCTTTCTTCTTAAAGTTTGTTTACCATATCAAATAGTCATACAATAACTAATTTCCTCTTAAGCAAGGAGAAACCATGCTACCAGTTTTGAAAGTCCTCTACCATAGATAATGATTAAAAAAACATCTGTAAATGTATTGCACCACATTAAAATGCAGAGGCTCTTGTCTGTAGCATCACATTTATTATGCATTTCAAGGTATAGGTGGGATGCAGAAAAGGCAAAGCTTAGTTTTCTAATATATAAAGCTTCAATTAACAAAAGAATACAAATTTCATGTGCATATGTAAGCACTCAGAGTTTGAAAAGAAAATCTGTCTTTGGCGCCTATCATGCAGAGCTTTTAGCATATAGATTAGGGTTTCAGGCAGCAGAAAGTAAACTATACTGAAACTGATTGCTGCAGATCAGTTATTTAATTCTTTCCTAAATGAACGCGGGCAATCTAATATGTTTTCTGATCAAGGACAATATGAAATGACCCCAGAATCTCACCTTTTAACCACTTTACCACTCACAGGATCTAACTCGTGCAATGAGATACTTGTTTGTGTGCTTCCAAAGAATTCAAAGCCAAGCTCCCTCGCAGCTATGACAAAGGCTGCTTCATCCGGTGATTCAGCTTCATAAGTAATTTCACCCGATACTTTGTTTACATCAGGTATTGCTGTATGGCAAATTGCTAACAGTCGAAAAAACTTCTGTATGACATCTGAATGTGGTTCATTCACCCACTGTCCATTCATTATGCGTTCATCTCTGAAGTTGAATCCCTTAACCGGTTTTCTTGAATCAATGTTATTACTATTTTGGCCTGTATCAGTCATAGAATCATCAACTTCAAATGGCCTATCCCTTCTTCTCTTAGCCAGAGCCCTCTCTACTTCTGTCATACCACGGCCATAAGCAATGCCTGCTATTGAACATTTGACAAATTCCATGGAATTACATGTCAAAGTACCGGTTTTATCAGATAGTATAGTATCAATCTGACCAAGTTCCTCGTTTAAATTAGATGTTCGAGCATGTGCTGGCTTGTCTACTTCCTCATAGTACATATCCCGATCTTGATTGATGAAGATACTTTGTAGAACCTTAACAATCTCAATGGAGACATATAATGATATAGGTATTAAATATCCATACAACATAAGGCCTGTCAAGAAATGAAGAAATGCAGCAAGTGTTGCTCTTCTGGGATCATAAAACACAGTCGTTGCATCTGGTCTAAGATACCACCGTCTAATCTTTCCATTAGAGATGTCTTTTTTAGTTTTAATTCCAAAAAACACAGATCCAGCGGATGATATGAAAATAAGAGTACTAAAAAGGACATACACAATCTTATCCATTTTCTTCTCAATCTTGCTCCTCTTGGAAGGAGGATCTGTAGCATTCTGCATCACTTTTGTGTCATGACCGGTGAAAACAACTACACCATAGATATAATCAGTGTTTTTCAGCTTGGAATCCCTCAAAAGAATCTGCTGTGGGGAAAGCGGAAATGATTTGTCATCATAGAACAATGTTCCAACAAAAGAATACAAATGTTCATTTGGGTCCTCACACTTGACCCTTGCTGTAAACTGCTGAAGGGATTTTTCATCACGTAAGGAGTATGTCACTTCCAAGGCACGCTTCAATTTCAGATTGGTCTCTCCATCAAGGTTCATCGTCTCAACATAACATATCCCATCCTCATAGCTTGATGAAAGCAGTAGCAGATCAGCAGGGAAATATTCATCTTTATGAATCTTAACAATATCACCTACCCGGAGATTCTTCCATTTGGTCTCAATAAAAGTATGACCTTTACCATACACTTTGACCTTGCGATTGTTGGCTTCTATATCCTGAAACCATTTCGAAAATGTTTTATATATTAGACATGAATTACAGTAATAAAAAATAATAATAATAATAAAAGAAAATAAAGGTGCCAATAGGGGATAAGAAAGAAAAAAGATGTTAAAAGTAACAAGATAAACTTCTGTGACACTTTACCAAAGCATATATGAAGGATTGCAGAAGAAACCTAAATCTAATGAAAAAAAGAACACAAGTAATATAAAACAGATTGCAGTTCAATTTTAACTTCATCCCAAAGTGAAATATGCATATAAAATGACTTCCGAACCTGAAGCTAACTGATGGCATAACTGCTTTTACATGAGATATTATGATGGAAATTTCCGTGAGTTGGAAAACTTTGTCCACAACGAGTTCCAATCCAAGAATATGATAATTTTTTGTTATGATACAATACTGTAAAAGAGTCCTAAATGGACAGAGGAAGAAATTTACAAAAAATTTCTTGTTCACGAACTACAGTTTTTTACTGGTAAATCCTTTAAACATGTTTTTTTCTTCACCCCAGCATTATAGTCAAACAATGTTGCGTTGTATTGAAGCATCTTGATCAATCCAATGATCGTAGAAATTAAAAGGAAACAAGACCTAATCTCTTGAGTTGACGATGGACATAGTCATAAACACCATACAAATCAAAATTTACTATAAACATTAGAAAACACCATTAATTACAATCATTTTTGCTATGGGACCAGAAATTATAGTGAATCTAGAATCAAACTCCTGAGTCAAATATGAAAGGCGAATATGGACTAATATAGCAAATCAATTAAATAATTTTTCATAAGATGCAATTTACACATAAAAGAGCTTGATTTCGTAAGATGCAATTCACACATAAAAGCGAAAACCAACAAAGGGCCTCCAGTACGAAGCAATTATGTACATGGATCCAAAAAAAAAAAATCACCAGTCTGAAAGCGCCCATTGAGCCCCAAAGCAAAATATTGAAACAAGGTTAAGAAATTTGAAAAATTACCTGCTTTCTTCGCCTCCAATCTTCGACACCTTCCTTGGCCATAGTTGCACCAATCACCACTAAAAGAGGTGCAAGAACACTAGGTGCGGAATACGGTGCCAACGGACTAAACGAAACAAACGCCACAACTAGAAAATAGATATTTGCAACTCTCCTAAATTGCTCAAACAAAGACTTGGGAAGAAAATTAGCCGCCGTATACTTAGTAGTCGATACATAATTCCCCCTATAGTTGAGCTGAAGAGCTTCCAGGTTATCAGGATCATTACAATGAACCACTCTCGAGTACCCGATTTGTCCAATTTGAGCATGATCTTCAGTAGGCAAATTCTTACAACAGGAAAACGAATAAAGTTTTCCAAAATGCCTCTTTCTCCTCCTCTCTTCAGGCATTTTCACACTTTAAATCTAATATGAGAAAATAACTCAAATTCCCGTCCACATTCATCAAATAAATAAATGAACAAATCACAATTTCCACCACTGCCACCACTGCGAAAACCTCTAATTCAGCAAACACAAAATTTCATACTGCGCTAATAGATTTGAAGAAAACCAAATCTCATAAACCAACACGAGGTTTTAAAAGGTTTTTGTCGGTTGAAACCAAAGAAGAATAACGCATCACAGGAAGCTTCATTTAATCTTAAAAGAATATAAACATATATTGTGCGAAGAAATCTCGAAACGCCTTTAGAGAATTCCTTACTTTGAGTTGAAGTAGGGAAGATCTCTTCCTTCCTCTTCTTTCTAGTTGTTGTTTCAGCTGAAATTAATTTTCAAAGTATTAGAGTTGGAGTGAGAGAAGAGGAGGGTAGTTAGCTTTGCCGCTTTTGAAAGCAAAGTTTAATGCAAGATGCGAAACAGGTGATTATTTCCGCACAAGTTTCGGGATGCTGACATGTCACATCGTTGCCTTACACGTGGCACTTAAGTCGTAGGATAACGACTCTCAAAATGACTCCTCTGTGATCCCGAGTCGTACCTTATCAGTACTCACTCCATTTGACTACTGCTTTCTCTCTTCCTAACAGAAGATAAACTCTCTCCAAACTTATCTTTCACAGCATATTTTTTATCCATTTTGCATTTGAAAATTATTTTTTAAATCGACATAAATAATTTAAATATTGAATTTAGAAAATAAAAGCTTTTTTTTTTATGAATTTTATGAATAATTTTTTTTATGATTGGAACATGCGGAAAATAAACACAAAATCAGTGTATTTGTATGAATAACTAAAAACGTTTTTCATGTTAGAAAGAATGTTTAGCGTAATGTGATTGTGGTTGTGGAGTGGTGGAGCCGAGGAAAGACGAGCGTAATTAATGGAGATATACAAAGTAGATGGCAAGTGTAAATGTGGAATTGGCAGAAACGTCTGATTCTCTATTCACTAGGGGAGACCCACCCCAAGTGAGTTTTGGGACAGACTATTTATAGTCCATCATCATGATTCATTGAAACCGTGCCACGTGGTCAAAGTGTTGATTGATTGATGTGATTTAAGGTTGGGTCCACTGCGTAGAAAAACAAAACAAAAAGACATGCTACTCGTGGAGTGGCATGTGGGGGTGTGCTACGTCAAGCCAACCCCATTGGACATGGTAACTTGGCGTGGATTATTTCATTTTTATCGTTACTGCTTTTTACATGGAGATTTGACTTTGCCTGTTTCTTACAAATGTCTCTTTACTCTTTGTCTCTCCTCTCGTTGCTATTTAGCATCAAAAGAAATGAAAAAAATAAAAGTTATATTATATTTTCATGAATAATAATAATAATAATGTGTCACTCGCAAGGACGAACATAATATACAGCCTTATCAAAACTAAAACCTAGGTAAAATTAATGTTTTCTTTTTTTTTATTGGGGTCACCGGCCTCCCTTTGCCCCTTCATAGGTCCATTTCCTGATTGGTCAATATTATAGTTGTGTTGTTGTCAAAGTCTTATATGGATTAAGAAATAAGACTCTTGATCACTTATATTATACAAAGACACTTATATTATCTAGAGATATTTTTTTACGACAAAATTATGTGAGCCTCAAGACTTAAAGTGAATAATACATTTCGAAACTCATCGAAAAGGATATTCTACAAGGTCAAGCTCCAAAATGGATACTGAACAATACTTTTAAAAACTCACATTTCATGTGTTTTAATTATGTATCTAACAATTACTGATTAGCATTTTTTTATAACTAGAACTTAATTGTCTATTACATAAAATTATTGGATTGTTTAGTAAACATCAATATCGTATAAATAAATAAAATAAATCAAAAACCTAAATTCAATTATAATCATATTGATGAAATCTTATATTCCAAGAAAATCCTAATAGGTTCGACTATACTCATAACATGAACTTTGTAGTTTCCATTTTATATAATATTCCATTGGCTTGATCTGAATCGTGTCCCCTTGTTATTTTTATACAATAATTAGTCAACTTCATTGAGATTACACGTAGTAAAATATGTATTAAAGAATTAAGAAAAGAGATTGAGAGGATCAGATAGGCAAGGCATATCGCGGAAACCGATAAAAGTGGTCACAAATTGTAGTTTGGTTGTTTCCATAGTGGTGAAACATGATTGCAACATTTAATCATATTTTAGTAATTTATTTTTGTTTCACTGTCAAATGCTGACTTGTCACCATCTTATTAAAAAATTTCGGGTCTAACTTAGATAAATATGAGTTGGTCACCCATATTTTCCAATTCAATTGCTTGCTTTTCTAAACCTCCTTACCTTTATTATACGTCCATAGTGGTGGCAAAATTCCTAGTGGGGTCGGCCGTCGGCGGGATGACTCTGATTTACGGAGGCTTCTCCTGCATCGGATAAAGATAAGATTTCTACCATAATTTCATAAAAAGGAAAAGGATACACATAAAATATATGTGAGGAAATTGTTTAAAACAGACAATAAAGTTAGTTTGAGGGTTCTTTTGAATACTCGTTGTAGTAATTCCAAAATTGAATGTTCGGGTTGATATTCTACTTTGTCACTAATTAATATCATTAATTAACCTTATGTTGCATTGATTTATATAGAGAAATAATCAATATCATAAAAAAAATCATTAAATTTCTCTATAAGTCAATACATTTAGGGATGGGCATGGCCCGGGACCGGGTACCCCTATACTCGGGCCCAACCTAAGATTCCAAAGGGGATTTATTGAGTCCGGCTCATACCCGAAACATGTATGTAGAGTAATGCCCAAGCCCGATCTACAAGAGATATTTGTACTCTCATACCCGACTCAGTCCGTCTCGAATTTCAGGATTTTGGTTTATTAATAATTGTCTTTTAAAAAAATTGATTATTTAATAGTAATACTAAGTTTTGTAAACCAATGATCAATATATGAACTAAGAGTATTTTCATTCTTAACAATCATTCATATAAGATGCTCATAATAAAAAAATTGGAATCCAATTTTCAATTTTAACATTCCAAAGTAACAGATTTTTTCAAAACATTTCAGCCAAAATCATGCATGAAACAATCAACAACCATTCAATCAAAACATACTTCATGCACATTCATTCTAATAGCTACCGAAAAATCCAATATTTTAACACATCTACATCCAATTGCAATCCACTTAAAAACCTCAAACAACAATTTAAAATTTCATGCAACATCATTGAAAATAAACAGTCGTCCAAGCATGTTTCTCATTTAAGACTCCTCTCTGCAACCAATTTGTTTTCATCAAAAGCATCAATATCATCAAAATTATGTTACTTTGTTTTCCTATAAGACAAAAGCAAAATATAAATTAGTTGATATGTAACATATACGACGTACACAAATTTTAATTATTTGATACATTTAATTTACAACAATTTTAAATATCCATTTAAGTAATTAAGTAATTAATTTGTTCTTGTATAATTTATAAAACTCATCTTCTCTATTCTAATTAATTTGTTTAGTTTATTTCATTGATTGATTTACAACTATTCAAGTTAATATAAGATTAACAATATTTAAACGGTTAAATCTGAATCTTTAACTAAAATTATTATATTAAGTCTATTATAATTTATAAATTATAATGACAATTAGATGCAATTAATTCCCAGATTATAATTAAAATGATAATATATAAATTGCATCAAAATAACATAATATCATGTCATTAAAAAAACTACATATAAAAGTTTTTGTATGAAATCTTATAAATATTCAAAATTATATATATATATATATGCATGGACCAGGCCTAATTTGGGCCGGGTCGGACTAAGGTTGACATCTATGCCCGGCCCGTCCCCTAGGGCGAGTATGAAAATTGGGTCCGGTCTCGGCCAGGTATTCGACTATTTCGGGTAAAGCCCATCCCGAATGTATGCCCATCCCTACAATACAATAAAAGGTTTTTTTTTGTTTGGGTACCTGAGATAGAACCGACAGGTATCCGGAATGTATTTGTAATCTTTGTAAACTATTGGGGGTGTATCTAATTTTTACATGGTATATTTGTCATTTTTGTAAATAGTAGGCAATATTCATAATTTTTTCGAGTACTCGGAACCATAATTGAAACTTGTTTTTCAAGTTCCGATTCCAGATATTAAGGAACTGTAACAGGAACCAGCTGATTCCGATTCCAATTCCAAATTTCAAGAACCGACAAATTCCTACTCATTAGAAAAAAGGCGAGTAGACAGACCTAATCACCCCTAGATATGATATAACAAATAAAGGCACATACCACATCTAACAAAATCAAAACTAGAAGTGCTTTCCACTAAAGTCTACAGCACTAACTTCTGGTCAGTTTATCTGGTAACCTAATAAACAACATCATACACCATTATAGAAAAAAAGCATATTGGGTTTCCCATGTTAGATATTACCTTCTCAACGTTCTCTTTTGCAAAGTGTTTTTCCTAAAAGTCATTTTCCGATATTGAGGTAGTAGGTACGCAATGTTTAGACTTTACACAACTTTATCAAAAATATTTCTTAGAGTAGATTAAAAATTCTTGCTTTTGGAGCTGTCAAATCCATGGATTAAGGAAAACTTAGAGATATAAATTTTTGCTAATCTCATATTTATGTAGTGGTTGATCCGATTTTCTTTCTAAACTTGGTCCCTTTTGTTTTAATTTTTCTTATTGATCATCATCAAATGGGATTTCCTTTATTTTAGATTTTATAACACCGTTCTCAACTGAAGTAACTATAATTTAAAATCGTTACGTTATTTATCTTTTTAAGTGATTATTTGTATGAAATTTATGTAGAATTTCCATGAGAATATTATTTGATTTTATTTTATTTTTTTATATTTCATCACCTACAAAAATATGACAGGTCAACAATATTATCCGTTTTATTATTATTTTTTTTTCTATGAAGCTCGAAAACTAATTTAAACTTTCTAGATAACTAATGAGTCGTTACAATTTCCCCACTGATATATTATGAAATAACAAATTCCTCCTCAAGTATTTGAAATAACAATTTACCCAATTACCTTTCCATTAGTATTTTTGTTATTTAACTAATACATTTCAAAAATAAATTCGTTAAATTATACAATAAAACTTTAACAATATACAAACAAAAAGGTGTAAGTTGTTATTTGGGATACTTAAGGAGGAAAATTGCTATTTATTGAAACCTAGGGGTAAAACTGTAATAAACTAAGGCCTAATGGTCAATAAGGTTTGTTCTCTTTATTGACTTTATGAATTCAAACTACTTTTAGGTCACTTATCTCATTTGTAGTTTACTTTAGAACATTAGACTTGTAGGGTGTTCAAGGACCCCGATATTAGTTGAGGTGTGCGTAAGTTGGTCTGAACACCCTGGTCATAAAAAAAAAAAAACTATAATAAACACATAATTAGCGCATTTGGTGATTGGAAGTTATAAATTTTGAAACCAGAATCATTAATAGGCCCCTTTTGTTTAAGTTTTCTCTCCTTATTCTATTCACTATCTTATTTCAACAAATATCAAATACACATTTGTTTTAATATTCTACAAATACTATCCAAATACTATCTAAATATTATCCAAATTCCCTCCAATTCCAAATATCTTTTAAAATTCAAATTAAAACATTATTTTTTAATTTTATTCCAAAAACATTAAATTGTAAAAACTAACAAAAACACCCCCACCTCTAATGGGTGAGGTGCATTCGTCATTTTTTAAACTTTTATTGTGGGAGCTATTTAACTAATTTAACAAATGCTGAGGCTAACAAAATAATTTCAAAATTTTCACTAAAATACCTTTTTAAAAAAATTACCAAACACATTTTTATATTCAAATTCTATTCTATTAAATTCTATAATACCATTATTTAACAAATGCTATTGAAAATGTTATCGATAATACTAATAAAAAACTTAAACAAACCAAGTCATTGGCCCAAAAATGGACCAAACCAGAAGAAAATTAGCAAGTTGTCAACACCCAACTGCCTACCACTCACCAATTATCTCTGGATCTTTGATTTGGGCTCAACGATCATTTTTGCAGTAGTTATCTTAAATAATATATTCACCTATATTTTTTAATTAGTCGCCAATAATTTCAGTAAACTGTTATTTAAAGAAAAAAAAAAAACATGATTGATTTTGGGGTTTACCTTATTTTGTTATAATAATTTGAAATGAAATTAGATTATTTTATAACGAAGTCTGAAGAATTCAAGGGCTGCTCTTTGTCTACTTGTTAGAATCTTGAATAAATGATCAAGCATTATTCCAAATAATTATATAAATCTGGAAAATTATGTCAATTTTACTATTTCAGATAATAGACAGACTGTTTATTATTGTTATTATTATTTAAAAAAAGAAGTCAAATTTCTTCGAGGAGGTCATTTTCATGATCTCTTCTTTCGGGATAGTTCATGAATCGATCAAAGATTGTGATAGCTCACCTACGTCCCATTTTTCACTTTCCAGCTTTAAATGCATGGATATTTATATGTTTTCTTTAAAATTAAATTTACAAAGACAGAGCTTTCATAAATGACTGATTTTCTAATAAAATAATTTATTGAGTTTTTATTGTAATTAAATGCAAAACTCTAGTAGTTTCATTTAGCTGTGTAACATTGAATGCCCTTAGATCATTTTCAACCACAAACACCAAATTAGTGTAGAATTTGTATCAGTTTGATTCAATTTTTGGTACAAAATACTATTTTATATCTAACCCACTGCACTAAATATTGCATTAAAAATAATATTCTCTTTTTTCCTTTAATTTAATTCTCTACAATTAA
>WYDK02000017.1:2733940-2759073 GCA_009867345.2 Toxicodendron radicans
GAAGCTTTTAAAGTGGTTCGGCGGTATATAAACCAAGCCTACGTCCACTGATGTTATTGATATTACTCTAGAGCGAGCTACAATGAGTTGTAACTAAATTGGCGATAGCTTCTGCGTATTCTTTCTTTTGTTGGGTCTCTCTGAAGAGTTGTCCCTTTTTCCCTTCACTACTGCCCCTTTTTATAGTCACTCCTTCTGACAGTTGGTGAGAGTAGATGGATTACGGCAACCTATGCACGCATAATCCCGGATACTATAGATCTTGGGCAATAATATCATACTTACTTCAGTCAAGCTATCATTTTTCATGTGTTTTACTATAGTAATTGTCATAAATGCTATCAGTAGATCTTATCCGGAATCACTCAACCCCCTTGCTACAAGCTATCACCATGAATGGAGACACGTAGAACATTCTTGATTGTGTGGATGAGAGCTTGAGATCATCTTGGCAGTCTTGCAACCTGGGGGTTCCACCGATCTGCCCCACAACAAGTTTAATTTATTTCCCCATGTGAGATCGTTTAATTTCAAACTCACGTGTTTCGTTCATAAAGTATTAGAAACACTCATATTATTATCAAAACTCATCTCACAAAATTATCCCCCTAATAAGAAGAAATTTAATAGTCTTTGAACAAAGTAGATGAGTCTGATTCTAAGCAACCTCACAAAGGAGAAAATGAAATAAACTCATTTGTTCAAATATGGATAAATATTGCATATTCTCTATTACAAAAATTCTTAGGTACATTTGTTTTAAAAGTATAAACCTCTATCAGTTGATGACAGCAAATATTAAAAGAAAATTTTTGGCAATTTTTCATCTAAAAAAATTTGACTTATTTTTTATCTTTTTATGTTAGATTACATTACAAGAACAAACAAATTATTATATGGAGTGACGAAGATATATGGTGCCACTATTGCCTTTGATTGGACTGAATTTTGCAATGGATGAATATGAAATTAGCAAGTTCAAGCCCATTGCCTTTGGTTGCATTAAAAATCGGGTTTTAACAAAACCGGTTCGGTTTCAGTTTAAAAATATAGTGAACCGGGTAATCGGAACCCGTTTTCCTATCCGGTTTTTAATATAAATAAATAAATATATTAATATAATTAAAAATTTGATTCAAAACCGGTTAATCGGTTTTTAATAACCGGGTACTACCTTAATCAATTCGGTTACCGGTCGGAGAAATCTCTGAATCGAAAAACCAATTTAGTTAAAAAAGCCTATTAACTGATTTAGTTAAAAAAAACCTGTTAATCGGTTCGAGTACCCAATTATGAACATCCCTAAATTGTACTGTACATGATAGATTATTAGCCATTAGTTTTAATTAAAAATTAAAATTTATTTAATATTAACTACGAAAGGAGAAGAATGGCTAAATCTTGAGCAATAAAAATCTGCTGGCATTTTAAATGTGAGGATAAAATAATTAAACGTTTATATGTATGGAGTATGGACAAGGATGTAAATATATATCATTTATAAATATATTGAAAATTAATTAATTCTCAATTTTTTTATTAGATAAGAATTAAAACGGTTATTATCAATCAAATGACACTTTTATAACAAACTTAATAGTTATATGACACAAATATTATAAAAGATAATAAAATAATACTTATCGGTATAAAATCATTAACTTTTATTAAAATATCATGTGTGCATGATTTTATAGTTTTTAAAAAATAAATAAAATAATATATACATCAATAAATGTTTTTAGAAAAATAAATAAATACATACACACACACATATATATAAATTAAAAAGTAAAGTAATATATATTAAAAAATTAAAACTGAAATATAAAGTAGAATTTTTTTCCTTAATTTTCCATTTTTTTTTCTATTGATATGTCCTATTTTTTATTTTATTTTGACACATTTCATTTTGTTATTTATCTATTTTCTTCATATCAATGTACTTTAAAAAAACTTATTTTGTATGAAATTATATTAATACCTATAATAAAGTTAAAGTTAACTGTTTTAAATCGTTTAGTGTCACCTAATTGTAAGTTTATAATAAAAGTATCATTTGATTGATAATAACCCAAATTAAAAATAAAATATTATTTTATTAAACAATAAATAAATAAGAGTTAATGATAAAGATTTTGAATTATTCTATAAAGCTAAAAAAATATATTTTCTGTATGAAATATTAGATAATATTTGTTGCTTAATTTTATTTTAAAATTATTGAATATTTTTAATTATAGTACCTTTTAAAAACCATGAATGATCCAATGGAATGTCTTTATTTTAAACAAATATCATTATTCTATTCACTATTCTATTATACATTTTTTCCCAAATATTATTATTCAAATTCTATCAATATCAATATACATTTTCTATAAATACTATTTAAATTCAATCATATTTCAATAACTATCAATATACATTTTTCTATAAATATTATCTAAATAATATTTAAATACTACCTACTCACTATTTACTAAATACTAATCGGAATTAAAACAAACCAAACTTGTTTTTGTATGGAAATTGATCAAGTGCTTAGTGGAAGCCAACTAATATAACACTTAAGAGGGAACAAACACATGTGACATGTGACATAGTCACGTGAATTCACAGAGATGTGAAGGCTATGTTTGGTGGTGTAATCGAGGAGAAAGTCTATGGTATCATAAAGTTTCATATTATTAATATCAAATATAAGATATTTATTTATATCACATAATTATTATATCATGTGATTATAAACATTAATATCAGTGAAGTATAATATTATTTTAAATTTAATAATCATTATTAATATTAATTATAAGATTGAAGAAAAATATTTTTTTTTATAAATGGTATAGAAATTGTAACTTATTGTATAAGTCTAATACAATACATTTATGGTGTTATAGATTTTATATGGATGTATCACAATCCCTATTTAAAAGTGATTTTTTTTAAATACTTAAATAATATAACTAATTAATTAATCTGAAAAATAAGGATAGAATTATTTTAAATACGAAATATTGTTATACACAAAGATGAACGTGTAATACTATATATATATCATTCACATACATTAGTTTTCATACATCATTTCATCAAATCATCTTTTATTACATAATAATGTATGATAATTATATATGTGTAATATTATTGAAGATAAATACACAAAAAAATTATATATATATATATATGTTATCAATATTTTAATTATATATGCAATTTATGATAAATACATATTATATATTTTTATGAGATAAAATAAAAAATAAAAAAAACGAATACAATTTTGATTTTGAAACTTTTCATAATAGGTAAATTTAAAAAAGTATGTATTTCATTAAATATGTACAACTACAATCCAATTTCAAAAATAAAATAAAATAAAATTTATCGCAAACCAAACATGCCCTTGTTTTCCCATTATAAGGAAAGAGAAATAATCATACATCTTTGAGTACAAAATTTATTATACTCTCTTCTAGGTTGATAAATGAAAAAAAAAATATTTCATACTTAAAAGATTTGACTTAACTAACACGTTTGTCCAATAATAGAATATTTTGGTCCTTATGGCGAATAGTTTTTAATTTTTATTATTGAAAATAATAATATTATATTTATATTAATTTTATACATCATTTCACTTATATCATTATGTGATAAATAATAATTGGTGTATTTTAAATTAATAAAAAAAATTTCATCCAACCATTTTTTTTCACATAATGATATAAAAAAAATTATGTATAAGAACGATGTAAACGTAATATTACTCGAAAAAATTTAGGATAAAAAATATTTATGAGAACCAAAACATTATTAAAAATTTCTATTAAAATTTAAATTACTTCACTTCAAAGCTAAATCTCAAGGATAGGATTGTCATTATTCATCCCTACGACAAATTTTGATAGAATAATATGGTTAATATGTTTTGAAATAACAAATGCAAATAAAATACAGAAAACAAAGGATTATAGAGCGAATTGAAACGACGTGATACTCTCATCACTAGTCGTAAATTTCTATGCTTTAACAACACTCAACCCACAAAAGCTGCAAATGAATACTACAATATACTACCGTAACTTAGCTATATTGTGCGCCGACATAAAATTACTCGCCGCTATCTTTCAATTTTCAAGTTTCAAATTTTTATTCTCTTCTTTTTAGTTTTTACCATCAATTAATTACGTATGCTTATTAAAAACAAGCAAAAATAACCTTGGGGTAGTTTGTTTAAATATTTAGTAGTATTTAGTATTGTTTTGAATAACATTTTGAATAGTATTTGATAAATATTAGGTGGATAATATTTGAATAGTATTTAGATAATATTTGTGAAAAAATATGTATTAATATTTGTTGAAATATGATTGGATTTTGATAGTATTTAAATAATATTTATGAAAAAATGTGTATTGATAAGATATAATTTTGATAGTAATATTTGTGAAATAATGTGTATTGGTATTTGTTGAAATATGATAGTGAATAGGATAATAAATAAAAACTTAAACAAAGGTGGCCCTTAATTTCGAAACATTTTTTTAACAATGAATAATATATATATAAAAACAAAATTATCTCTTATATTATCGATAATATCTTTAAAAAAAATGTATTTACCTATTATGAAAATGGTATAAATCAAAATTTTTGTGTTGAATATCAAGTGTTATATATTAAATTATATAATTATTAAGTATGTCAAACATGTCAAACATTGTAATAAAAAAGAGGATTGTATTTTATGAATTCAACGGATTAAAAGACTATGTCATGTATTATTGAAGGAAATAATAATAATAAAGAATTTATATTATTTATATATATCATTTTTTTATATTATTATATAGTAAAAATATTTATTTTTAAAAAATAATATATAAAAATAATGTAAATATAATATTATTCAATAATTTAAATAAAGATATAATTAGATGCTCATAATATTTTGACGTATATCAAAATGAAAACTATTTATTTGAAAGTATTAAATAATAATTTTCTCTCTTCTGTCTTTATTATAACTTTATTTGATGAAAAAACTGTCGTTTTGAAACTTTTTGTTAGGTCAAACTTTGGGTGGAAACTTCTAGATTACCTTAACAATTTAATATATAATAATCCAATGGCTTAAAAATTAGACTGCGTCTACCAGCAAAAAATTACCATAATCTAAAAAAAAAAAAAAAAAATACCCTTCAGATTCCTCTACCAAATAAGAAGTCTTCACTGTCACTCTTAAAACCCGGTAAAATCTCCCTCGAATTTTTTCACAAATTTATTGTTGTAACTGTTGCATTTCTGCCTGCAGTTTGTAATCTTTGCATGGATTTTGTGTGAGTTCAAATTTACTTTTCTTTTTTAATTAAATTAATTATTTATTTCACTGCGGAAGAGGGTACATTATCGTGTTAGTAGTATCGAAGAATCGGTGGAATTTTGGCGTCTTTAATGCTTAACGATAATTAAGGTAATTGCTGCGTTCCTTTTTGTTAATTGAAGTTTATGTATCTGTGTTTAGTCGGAGATTAGGCGTTTCTTATATGCCTTTTTGTGGTCTTCTGTTTGGTTGCTGAGAAACTGGGGAAAAAAAGAATAATATAGGACGAGTTTTTTCTGGAAACCAAGTAAGTTATTAGTGGTTCAAGATGATTGTTTTCATTTCTGTGTCTTTTAATATTCTAAGCTACAACAAGGGTTTAGGCTTTAGAATCAATAGTAGTTGTAGAGCTTTTTTTTATCTATTTTTGGGTTTTTTTTCACTGATTCAAAAATGATTTTCAAAGCTAAAAATACAATCAACAAAATCTGGCTTGTATTTTGATAAAAGAGAACACTTTGTTTTGTTTACCGATTTATCTGGCTTTTAGAATTGTAACCGGAAACTGTCTCTGGGACATTTCAACCAAATGATTTTTCTTGAAAATTATTATTTTCCGTGTTTTTAAACATAGAAGTATTCAAATTCTAAACCAAAGAAGCCTAGATTTTGAGAAAGGGATCAGTGGAATTAGATGTCTATCCCAGATTTTTTCAACAAGATGGTCTTTAGGCTTATTTTTCACATAACTTTTCCGGAACACAGAGATAACTGTGTAGGGTTTTGTGAGTACGGGAGGGTTTGATTATTTTCTTTTGTAGACATGAAATGTTTAATTATTTATTTTTTTATTTTTTTACTCTGGGTGACTGCAAAAAGGTAATGAAGCTAAGACATGTTAATCAGTTCTGAATAATAGGCCAATGGTGGTTGCTTGGAGAGTGATTCATTTATCGTGGTTTATCCTTCGTGCGGCTTCTTGTGAAATTTAGTAGGTTTTCAGGAAAGCATTAAGCCTATAAACCTACATCCGAAACTAGGCAAGATTATGAAAGATATAGAATACCTGATTTTTAATTCTTTCAAAGTTGGGCCCAGAAGATTTGTGCAACCTTTCCATATGTAAAACTTTCAATCTTGACAGATTCTTTTACGTTTTTATTTTTTTCATTTTGTAATATGATATAAGATAGCTTGACCAAAAATTGTATTTTACAGCGCTGTTTGCTATTGTGTCATTGCATAAAATGTGTTTGGTAAAAGCATCCTGAAGTAATTATTGTATGATCTAACCCTTTGTGCATGATTGGTTACTCATTGAATTAATCTAATGTTTCTAATGCATTTATTTAAGATGTCTACTCTATAATATCGATTTAAGAGAAAGGCACTTATGCCCCGTATACGAAATCAGGTCTCATCTCATGCTTGAGTACTACTATACTTGCAAACTACTTGTATAAACTTTTATGTACAAACTTATGTGACACAAAAGCGTTGAATGTGTGAAAATAAAAAATAAATTAACCATCTTAAAATAGATAATTTGGCAACCACACACAATGTAGTATTTTTTTTATAGAAATATTTGTATGGATGCTTTGTAATTGACTCAATTTTTTAACCATTGATTAATGTTAATCTTTATGCCAACTCATGAACATCTAAACCAATGGATTGCAATGGATAAAAGGCTATGAATTAGTGTCAAAATTTAAGTTAAAAATTTAAGTGGATATAGCTCAATCCTTATTAATATACTTATCTTCTTTTGGGATTATGTGAAGATATGAATCCATTTTCATCTATATACTAATTGTACTTGAACCATAAAAATTTACCGAAAACATACACATTGATTATATAACAATTCATAGGGATAAAAAACTGACCATTAAACATGCAAGGTAAGTGTATTTTGATTCAAACAATTGAAGGTTATGTACCAAAGATTGTTTCGTTGAATCAGACTTTTTTCGGTCTCTCTCTGTGTCTCTTTCCTGATTTGTCACCTATGACATACTTTTCCTATTTTTTAATTGTTGATATTTATGTTGTTCTGTATTTCTGCTGATCGTTCTTTTTGGAAGTCAATAAAAAAGATCTCACTTGTTCATGTATTAGGCTGATATATCATAATTTATGAGAACTGCTGTTTTTGAAATAATGTAGTACCTAGTTTAAAACTCGGTGAACACATGACAAGAGTTGAGCGATTTCAGAGTATGAAATCGAAATGTATTTGTATCTGCAGTTATATAAAGTGTGCATGTGAAAACTTTGTTTTTGTTTAGTTGAGCATTTCTCATTGCCTTTGAAATTATATACTGCTGTCACTATATTATTAAGTCCTACTAAAACAGCAAAGCTCAGTCTACTGTAAAATGGTTGTGTGACAATTGGTGAATTGATCTACTTGATCATCGTTTTGGGTTTGGTTTGGAGTCAGTATCATGAACAAAATGAATAAGCAATGAAGAAAAGGAGATGAGTAGAATTAATGATGAACAAAAGAATTAAATTAAACTTTGAGAAGAATGCCGGTTTGAAAGCAAGACCATGTTGGACAAAAGGTCCCAAGCTTCTTGGTGTGTGTGTGTATCAATATATGCATGTGCAGATGGGTAATTAGTTTTTACCCTGGGCGTGGATGTAGACCTGGGTTTAATGATAATTAAAAAAAATCAAATTATTTGTTGTTGATACTGATTCACTACCATTTAATCAAGTCATTAGGGTTTTCTTTCATTCTCCCATTTCCTCTTCTTCCCTATATTGCTCTCACCTTCTGTATTTCTTCTAGTCATACATAAGTATACTGTAATTTTGGATACTTTATATTTCTCCGAGTTTCTTGGCTTTTTATTGATAATGTAACTTCATTTTGAACATAGGTCCCTCCAATTATTTCTTGAACAGCTTGAAAACCTAACATTGGGTTAAAGTGGAGGTTGAAAGAAATGGTAAATCCTCATTCTAAATTATCTTTTTGCTCTCGACTTACCAGTAAATAAAAAGAGATATTATTCACTATACTTATTTTTATTAATTCTGCTTGTCCTTGTTATCTGCATTCATATCTTTTTTCAAAATTATGTAGGATGGGAACACATCTGTTGGAGAGGGTGATGAGTTTGACTGGAATACTGAAGATGAGCTGGAAATTGAGAGCTATGCTTTACCTTCTTGTTCCAATGGGACACTGCGTGGTGGAGAGGCTGTTGCAGTCTCAACAGAGGTATGTGTTGAACTTTCCTTTTTGGTTTCGCCAGTGAATCACAAATTGGAAGAAATGAAACGCAAGATGTTTTTTCTTTTCGGTAACGATTATAAAGGTGCTGCCTTTTTTTTGGTTATCATAGAGAATATTTTGTTGTTCTGTCTTAAGAATTGGGTCAGTGATCTTTAATTGATGAGTTTGTATAGGGATTATATGAACCGGTCATCGTTCAGTGATTTGTATACAAAGGTTTTGTGCACTCTAACCTTGTGGTAGAATAGCAGTTTACTAGTAAAAGCTTTCGGAGTAACTTACAGTCACTTGCACTGTTTTGCCATTTGCTGGTGCTTCTTTTGATGGTTCTGCAATATATTGTTGGTTGTTTAAATTGGCCATCATAATAGTTACCCTTTAGCTGCCTGATCTCTTTGGTGTGGATGGCTAATCAATTTATATATCTCTCTCATCTCATTCACCATGTATAGTTCCTCTCATTTGTGTCCTTACCAAATATGCAAAAGGACCACCTTCATCAATTTTTCCTGACATAGAAATAAGTCTTTGCTGTATTTATTTTGTGGCATATTTGATCATATTTTTGGTTTGTTCTGCTATGACTATGTGAGGCTGCACTTAATCATAATGGTGAAAGGCATTGACTGTTTTGGTTTTCTGTAATTCGATTTTTCATATGATTCTCCATTAGCTTTGTTAGAGTAGGTGAATACTTGTACATATCGTATCACGTTTTTCCTCCGAATTTCTAGTAATGACATGTTCATTATGTTTACCCATGTTATTGCTCTCTTGTGGTTTCTTCTTGAGCATGCAAAAATATACTATATTTAATAATTTGATCTGTACATTAATGTATATATGGGTTGATCCTAGAGATAGAAATGCAGCCATTCTGTCTATAAATTATTCTTTAATTCCTTTCACCATTTCAAGGCAAGCTCATCATCAGGATCTTCCAGCTCCAAGATGATTGATCATTTTGTAGGGATGGGGTTCAGTGAAGAAATGGTTACCAAAGCTATTCAGGAAAATGGTATAACTTCCATCTACTTCGTTAAAGCATAAGGTTTTATTTCAGAGGCTCATCTGTAACCTTGCTTTTATTATTATCTAGGAGAGCAGAACACAGATTTGATACTTGAAACTCTGCTCAAATACTCAGTGAGTTGATGTTCATTCTCAGTTATAAAATACTTGGTGAAATACTGAAAACAAGTCTCTTGTACCCTTTGCGAAATTTTTATGTGAAAATGTTTTAGCTTAATCTGGATTCTATATAATATATATAACCACTCCTATAATAGGATTTGATTCACTTTTCTGCTTCCAGGCAAGCTCATCGGCAAGCTCTTCAAACTCCAAGTTGATTGATCATTTTGTGGGGATGGGGTTTTCTGAGGAAATGGTTGCCAAAGCAATTCAGGAAAATGGTAAAGTTTGTTTCTCTCTTATGTTGTGCATCACTTTTCACCCTGAACGCCTTATGTCTAATCTGCTTACTTAAATCTCAGGAGAAGATAATACAGATTCAATATTGGAAACTCTTCTCACATACTCTGTGAGTTAATTCCTGCCCCTTTATACTACTTTTTTTTTTTTTTTTTTCGCCCCTGGTATTGCTGTTCAATTTAAAAATTGGGGTACTGTACCCTTATTGATAAAATAATAAGCAGCCAGATTTGGGAACTGTACCCTTATTGTCCAGATTGGTACCCTTATTGGCAATATTTGGGAACTGTAAGAAGCAGCCGCCTGTTAGAGTACCTACTTTCTTTTTTAAATGAGAAACAAGAAAATTTTATATAAACTAATTCAAAGGAGGGATGCCAATCTGGACAGCAGACCACAAATAGAACAGAAAACCAGTAGAGTATCGTACGTGATAAATCTCCATTAGACAACCTTCTTCCAGATTTTCTGTTAGGCTGATTTTTACTTTCTTCTTTTTTGACGAAACAATAGTTGTATATTGATAAATAATTTTGTTGTTGCAATTTATTGAAAAATATAATCCTGGGCATTTATCTTTCTTTCTTTCATTTATTTATTAATTATAGTTTCCCTGTAGGCTCTTGAAAATTCTCCTCAAGCACAGCAAGGTGCTGATTCTGATGAATACTCATCAGAACTTGAAGGCAGCTTTCTAAATGATTTTTCAGATATCGATACTTCTGAGGGCGAGGTAGTTAAATTTTTTTTTTTTTTGCCATACTACTTAGGTGTATCTGTTATGTAAAACTTAAGTGAAGAATTTATATGATATAACCTTCTTCAAGTATGTGGTGTCCTGCTGAAGTCTAATTTGCATCACTGCAATCATGTTATTTACATTCCTAACTCAACCTGGTACATCATTTAAACTTCTGTGCCTTCTGCTGCATGCATCTGTTTGTTGGATATTTTAAATATTGGATATCTGTTATTTATTTCTTGGAGGAATTTTAGACAATTTACTTGCAGATAGACACATAAACCTTTTGATTGATCTTTTCAGGAAATCCGGAAACCTGTTTCTGACAAGGAAGATAAACTGTTGTTCTTAGCAAGCATGGGGTATGCAGTGGAGGAGGCTTCAATAGCCATGGAGAGATGTGGTGTGTATTCTAGCCTTGCAGATTTATTTGTTTATTTTATTTTATGTATAGTGTTTCTTTGAACATGTACTGGGCAATTGCTTACACTTTTATTCTTGTCAATGATATTAGTATATTCTGAAGATTTTAGGTTGCAGTTTTTCTTCCATGAAAGGACAATTTTTTCAGTGTAGAATTCTGCTCTTTGTATTTTTGAATGTCCTTTTGGCTTGCTCTCTATTTTTATCAGTTTGTTGGAGGGTTTTAAGTTTCTTGTGAAAAGCTTTCTTATTCTCTTATTTTTCAAAAAAGATGTTACATATGATACTTTTAGTGAATGTGAGCCACCCTTGGGCTTAATCAGATGGTAAGGGGTGGATTAGGTCTTCTGTTGAAATATTACCTAGCAATAAAAAAGGATTGGTGTCCCCGTCCAATGCTCACTTCATTTTGAATCCTTGAATGTAAAATTCATTCTGGTTCTTGTTTCTGATTCCTGGAATCTTTGTGACAGTTATGTGTTTTTCCTTTTAATTCGGAATGTTTTATCTCCAGTAGATAATAAAATCTTTATTTGACAACTGACACCAATTCTGTAGTTATTGATAGATTTCTTTCCTCATTCCTAATAGTCTATTCTTTAACTGTTTTTTATTTTATTTTAGATAGCAGTGGTATAACTCTAATAATATTGTGCTTGAAGTATGCAGTAGGGTTCATTATTGTTGTAGACAATAATAGTGCTTCATTTGGAGCTGCAGTACTCCTATTTTAAATGTTATCAGGTTTATGTGATATTTTCCCTTCCGTAATAGTAGTATTTTTCAATGAATTGTTGTAATGTGTCCCCTTTCAATTTCTCTGGTTACCTGCCACATTGCTAACACCAAGTTGGTGTTTTTATTTACTTAGAAGTGCAGCAATGCATTTAACTGTTTTGGCATTTGCTGAATGATGTATCTTGATGTGCTGGAACTGGTGATCTAATGAACCTGGGAGGATTCTTATCTGTACTGGAGGCAGGTGACCACACTTAGCCCTGTTGTTGTTCGATCAGAAAATAAATCAAGTTGACTGGTTGATTTTGGCATTTGGATTCTGTGAAATGATAATTGTTTCAATATGTGAACTTAGGGTTTGTCTTCTGTTTTGGTGGTTTATGTCAGAGATTATCCAAAGAGAGTCTTCAGTCTCTTATTAGTTTCAAATTGTGGTTGCCTTGTTTTGTATTTCTTATGTTTGTCCCTTTTCAAAATTGTAGGGCCAGAATCTACTATTGCAGAGTTGACAGATTTTATATGTGCTGCTCAAATGGCAAAGGCATCTGATGCACTAATGGGAGAATTAGAAGAGAAGGTAATCATCGCCTTGTTTTTGTGGTTGTTAATGATTTATATTTTGTTTGTATACTGTTTATCCTGTTTATACAATGTTCATATAGAATTGAATATGGTTCTCCATTTTTACAGCCTAAGCAGTTCTTCAATGATTATCCTAATCACAAGAAGAGGAGAATGCTGGACTATGGCAAAAAGCAGAGGTTGGAGAAGAAGTTGCTGAATGGAGATGATGAGCAAATACGTCTACCAAATCCTATGATTGGGTATGGGGTCCCTTCAGAATCTGGTTGTATAACTCATCGGACACTTCCAGAGGCAGCCGTTGGACCTCCTTACTTCTTCTATGAGAATGTGGCCCTTACTCCCAAAGGTGTTTGGGACACAATTTCAAGATTTTTATATGATGTGGAGCCAGAATTCGTTGACTCGAAGTATTTCTGTGCTGCAGCAAGGAAAAGGGGATATGTGCACAATCTGCCCATTGAAAATAGATTTCCTCTTGTCCCACTTCCTCCTCACAATATTAACGAAGCACTGCCCTTAACAAAGAAATGGTGGCCATCATGGGACACAAGGACCAAATTAAATTGTTTGCAAACTTGTGTTGCAAGTGCAAAACTGACAGAAAGGATCCGCAAGGCACTTGAAAACTATGATGGCAATCCGCCTTTGTGTGTCCAAAAGTATGTTCTTGAGGAATGCAGAAAGTGGAACCTGGTCTGGGTTGGAAGAAATAAGGTAGCTCCCCTTGAACCTGATGAAGTGGAAATGCTTCTGGGTTTCCCCAAGAATCACACAAGAGGAGGGGGAATAAGTAGGACTGACAGATATAAATCGCTAGGTAACTCATTCCAGGTGGACACAGTGGCCTACCATCTGTCAGTATTGAAGGAAATGTATCCTGGAGGCATCAATGTTCTCTCTCTTTTCTCTGGGATTGGTGGTGCTGAAGTTGCACTCCATCGGCTTGGTATTCCTTTAAAGAATGTTGTGTCAGTTGAGATTTCTGAAGTAAATAGAAATATTGTCCGTAGTTGGTGGGAGCAAACAAACCAGAAAGGGAGATTGATTGACATTGCTGATGTTCAACAACTTAATGCTGACCGGTTAGAGCACATGATTAATTCGTTTGGTGGATTTGATCTCGTAATTGGTGGGAGTCCATGTAACAATCTTGCAGGTAGCAATAGACATAGCAGAGATGGACTTGAGGGTAAACATTCTGCACTCTTCTATGATTTTTTTCGAATTCTGGACTTGGTCAAGGATTTTACCACAAGACACTAGTGGTTTCATGTAACTATAGCTTATTTAGCACACACTGGTCTGAAATTTGGAATTCTTCCACCCTTCATTTATTCTTGGTGAAATATTAATAAATTTTTTGGAAGAAAATTCATATAGTTTGGGAATTCTTTTAGTATATTTCTGATAATGCAGTACTCGAATTATTTCTGTAATGGGATGAATAACATAGCCTACTGCCTCAGCTTATGTTAAGTAAACTTCAGAGGAATGAATGAATTGTAGAAGAAATCAATACTTCTGGTTGTGGTTATTCTCATAATGGTTCTCTAGTATAAAACTTTCACATGTATCGAATTTAAATAGTGAAGGCTGCCTTTGTTTAAACCAAATACCATTGTTTTAAAAGCAGGATCGGCCCGGCCAGTCCAACAGGTCAAACCGTCGTCCGGCCATGACTTCGGTTCGGTTTATGGCAAAACCCGAGACTGATCATTGACCCGCTTCAACCTGTTATCGGATTGGTTTAATACTGTTGAACTAACGGTCCAACCGGTCAGCGAACCAGTAAAAAATTTAAAATTTAAAATTTAAAACTAAATCTGAATGACTAAATGTAACTTGTCATGGTCAGATTTTTTAGTTATTTACTTATTTTAATGTTTCTTTTTTTTTTAATTTGATGGGTTTAAATTGTAATTTTTAAAGACTCTGGAGATTGAATTCGTCAAGCTGAAAATTAACTATATTAAAGAAATTCAACAGCGGGACCCTCGATTGCGTAGTCGTGGTCTCTTATTGTTGAAGTGGTTGACAATTTTAACATAGATGATGTTTAATGACTTTACAAATTACTTTAGTGACATTACCCTTAAAATTATTCAGTAACAAATGTCGGTTGATAAGGTTGAGTGATTTAGATTTATTGCAACTTAGCAAATTTTAAATCAAATTTTAAGTGTGATTTTTTGTATGATGTCAGCATGTTAACATCATCGGTCCAACCAGTCGGATCGGTGACCAGGTGACCTTAGCGGGTTCCGAAATGGTTAAAACAATGTCAAATACCACTATTCTATTCACTATCATATTCCAATAAATATCAATACACGTTTTTCTATAAATATTACTATCAAAATCCTATTAAAATCCTATCAATATACGTTTTTCCATCAATATTATTTAAATATTATCAAAATCCAATCATATTTTAACAAATATCAATACACATTTTTTACTATTCAAGTACTACTCACCCATTAGAGTAAACTACATGATCCCACCCGAGGTTTGGCAAAATCCTAGACAGATACCCCTGGTTCCATTTATTCCAAACTCTCACCTTTAACCTAACCATGTTTCCTTTATTTTAACAATGAAAGGGTAAATCAGACATTTCATTTTCTTTTTTCCTAACCCCTTCCCATTTCTTCCTCAGCTCTGCCTCCGCCTCCTCTTCCCATTTTCTTTTTCCCTCCACACCTCTGAACCCCATATGAAAATAACCCCCCCTGTGAGACTGCTGTTTCAGACAACCCCCCCCCCCCCCTCCCCCGGGGCTCTTCCTAGCCTTTTTTCCGGCCGCCCTCTCTATCAGAAATCATTCCCCACAATCTGCAGACACTATAAATCCCTTCAACCATTTCAATTTTCTTCTTCCACATAATAACTCTTCCACCCCCATCACCACCAATCATTTCCCCTCAACCAACACACCAAAACCCTCTCACCACCACCACATTTCCTTTGCTGTCGTAAAACCCATTTGCGAACGACAGCTTCGCGGCCCCCTCTAGCATCTGCACGGTTTTGGCCCGATATGGGCTGTTCCCTACACCGGTTGACCTGCCTATCTTCTCTTTTAGCTTCACCTTCCCATCCTCAACAAAATTGTAGCCTCATCTGCCCTAGATCAGCCGCGCTGTCGCTGGAACTTGGACCCGCGAAGAGTGTAATGCTGGGTTTGTGTTTCACGCCTCCTGTCCAGGACGACTACTGGGCTTTGGGTTTCTCTGGTTGAGAAGCTTCGGTGAGTGGTGGTTGCTCATTTTTCTGGGTTTTATGGAGTTGGTTGTTTGTGTTGATTGAAGTTGTGGTTTTTTGTGGGAGGTTTGGAGTTTAGGGTTATGGATTGAAATGGGAGGTTTGTGTTGTTTGGAAGCCGATTAAGGTTACTTTAGAAGTGTCTGGGGCTTGTCGGTTTTTTTCCAGTCGCCGACGCTCCTTAAGGCTCACTCCTTCGACATTTTCTAGCACGCACACAATGTGTTCGACAAAATAGCATCCTCTAACCCAGCTCACGCGAGCTCGCGCATGCCTACCAGCGCCAACGGGCACGCTAGATTGGGGTGAATGAAGGTGGGGAGATGGGGGGCTGGGTAGTTGCGACAGTGTTAGTGAGGTTAGGTAGTCGCCGTGGTGTTGGTAGATGGGGCTGGGTAGATTGGGATGAACGAAGGTGTAGCTGCTTTTGTTTTTTTTTTTTTGGTTTTTTTAGATTGGGGTGAATACAGGTGCCACTGCTTTTGTTTTATTTAAATTGAAATGGTGTAATTTGTTTTTGTTTTTTTATTTTTTATTGAAATGGTATAATTTTAGGTGGTGACATTTTTGGTTTTTTACACTTTTATTCAAATTTTTTTGATTAAATATTCAAAAGTCAAATGTTCAAGGGTATTTAAATAATTTCCATAGCTGTAACACTATTATATCCTAACAGACATTAACGTTGTTAGTTTAAGGGTTGGTCAACGAAATAAATATAACTAGAGGTATTAATATAAGATTTCGCCAAACCTCGGGTGGGATCGTGTAGTTTACTCCACCCACTATTTACCAAATACTACTATTGAAAATACTATTAAAAATTAAAACAAACTAAGCTAAGTTTGGTGAGATTAGGTCCCAATATTCTGTTGTAATCTGGAAGAGAAATGCTCTGCTGTGAAGGGGTATTTTGTAATTTACGAAAAGTGATGAAGATAGAGAATTAGAGATATTAAATATTATATTATCTGGTTAAAATGTATTAATAACAGTATTACTGTCTTTCATTTATCTAACTTTTATTAAATTACCATTTTATCACTATTTAAATTGAAAACGGGGCTACCTAACACCACTCCATAGTTATTACTTATTAGAAACTAGATTGGTTTATTAAGTTTGAGTTTATGGTTACATTTGTTCATTAGAGAATTTTTTTGGTTCAAACAAAAACTAACCCCGAAGCCAACTATGGATAATTTTTTGTCTATGGTACAATACAATTTGAGTCAACATTATTAATTGTGTCAATATTTGTGTAGTTCTTTTAATAAAAGAGTCGTCTATTTAAACCATTTTCCCAATTTAACTTGACAAAAGTCCAAGTTATTAATTATATCAAAAATACAATGTCTATCATTCAATCTCATTACCTTTATCTTAATATAACAGTTAAGTTAATACTATCACGTCAATTGACAATTTTTATTAAATATAAACGATCGTTCCTTATAAATAAATGATCGTTCTTTATGAATAAACGATTGTTCATCCCTAAGAAACGACCTTTTTTGTTTAGTCAAAGTTTTTTAGTGCATTAGATGTGGTGAAAGCTGAGGTGACAACCAACAATGGATTGACCTAGTGGTAAAGGCTTGGGTCAAGGAATTTGCTTCCCCTGTGGTCTTAGGTTCGAGTCACAAGAAAGACAGTTAATATTGTTGTCCATGAATTACAGGACTTGTCCTGTTTCAAAAGTCTTGTTCGGGGTAAATGACTAACCGAGGTACGTGTGAGTTAACCCAGACGAACCTCCGACTTAAAAAAAAAAAAAAACTGAGTTGATCGTTATCAACTTACTTGTCACGTTGGGATTGCAAGAAAAAGTTATAAAATTGAGTTGTAGTCGTGACATTACTTTAATTATATAAGTAGTATAAGATTTATTATCCTAAATTATCACCCCTGTTAAGTGTTAAACGGTGAGAGAAAAGTCAAAGAGTCAAGGGGGTCTATGGTAATTAATCCAACCAATACAAAGCAGATTGATATTTTCCCCAAACAAATGTGTGCAAAACGCGTGACAGCACGACTTAACCATGGTAAAAAAAAATTATAACCTCCCCCAAGATTTATTCAATTATCTCTTTTATTTTTTTTTATTCATTTACAGTATAAATATCTGTTTCCATCTTCCCTTTCACTTCCCACTTTTTTCTCTCTATCTTTCTCTCTCTACAAGGCTTAATACCCCATTTTTATGGAGAGAGAAACGAAAGAGAGATTCTAAAGTCCATTAACTTTTCGTTTTCCTGTAATAACCAGAGCATTTCTCGGTTCTTGCTCTCTCCGTTTATTCCTTAATACGACGCTGTCAGGTTCGATCTAAAATATCTCCAATTTTTCTCAGATCTGAATTGTTTTATAGTGCTTGTTTGAACAAAGTGAATTCTAGGGTTTTTTTGTGAGTGCGATTCGTTGCTTTGGTTTACAGCTTTTGGAATAGGTAATAAATTATATTGCATGTCAAATTATGCGATTCGTTTTCCGAATTTTAACGCTGGTGTTTGTGTTGTGCTGATGTTTTAATTGTGTGGAAACGAGTGGATTTGTTTCTTAGAAAGCTGAACTGAGATTTTTTTTTTGTTTTGAAGATCTGAATGTAGATTTTTTATAGATGATCCTATTTTTGTTTTGCTATTGTTGTTGATATTAGCGGAACCAGTTTTCTCTTAGATTGATGGTTATATAAGGATCTGAAATGAGTTTGGTTGTTACTTTTATTCTTACGTTGTTGCTTTAGTTAGTTTTTGTTTGTCCAGGAGATGTTGTGAGAAGAATGTCAATATATATAGTCGAACTTGAGTTTTATGAATATTGGAATATGTGCGAATTAAACTTCTTACTGAAGTAAGCTTGATTTACTCAATTGTTTGGATTGGTTGAAGCCAGGTTTTAATTTTTCCTTTTTATTTTCCGTTTCCTTTTATAAAAGTCCAGTGCGTGTGATTAGTGATACCTTGGTTTTTTGTTTTTGCTTACTTCTTTGTAGAGATTTCAAGAAGCATTTCTCTCTGGCATTTAAAGATAAATATTATTTGTAGTCGGATTTGTATCATATTAGTGGTCCAAGTCATGGTTGCTTAATTTACTTTTTTTATCTTGTACATGTGTGGTTTGTAGGAATTGTTTTGCTGATTTCCTATCAATGGCTGCTACTGCAACTGCCTCTAGTGTAAGATATGCACCGGAGGACCCGAGTCTCCCCAAACCATGGAAAGGCCTGGTTGATGGTAGAACAGGGTATCTTTACTTTTGGAATCCAGAGACAAATGTAACCCAGTATGAGAGGCCTACAAACTTGGCTCCTCCTCCGAATTCTTCCTCAGTGCCCATAAGCTCTTCTGTTCAAGTTCAACAATCTTCTGAAGGTCAGCGTCGCGGTTCTAGTCCTGAAAAGGAAGATGATAGGTATGGTCGAGGGACAAATGGCGGATCAAAGCTTGATGTTGGCTCAAGGGGCAATCAGGTATATGTTGTGTTTGTCTCTAAATTTGTTATTTAACATTCAGTGTATGTTGTTGTGATCTCCCTTATCTTGATAAATCTTATTATATGTGTCCTCCTTTTCAAGTTAGATAAGCCTTCCCATTTCACTTGAGCTTTGATGTATGTTTTAATATTGTACGAAAACATTATGCCTTGTTTTTGTTGTCATAGTGTTGCTATTTGGGTTTAGACTTCTTAGCTGATTAAGATAAATTAGTTATTTCTTCTCAGTCTTTCACGTTCACAAACATGGATAAGCTTTGTTCTAACATGTAGAATTGCTTTTCAGTATGTTTAGCCAATTTAATTTTACAAAAGATATGAATAGCTGTATTCCTAAAAAGAAGGATAAATTCATAAAATTGACTAGTTTAAGCGTTTTATTTCAGAAACTTAGTTTTGTAATTCTGCTCCTGTTGGTAAGATAAAACTGTTGTTATTTCGCTGTGTTATATAAATTTTTAATGCTATTAGTTCATTATTTTTTTGAAAGAGTTCAAGAGGAGCACCTGTTCAATCACATAATGTCCCAAATGGAACAGCAAGTGTGGGGCATGGAGGATCGTCTATGAGAGGTTATGGATCGTCAACTGCAGCAGTCAGTTTGTCTCCTGATGCTTATCGTCGGCGACATGAAATAACTGTGTCTGTGAGTATCTAGGAACTCATTTCATGGTCTTGTATCCCAATTTTATATTTGGTGGTGCACTTTACTCATTCCTTCGAAGTGGATTGGTTTGTTGCTTTTTGCATCGCTTTTTCCCGCTTCATTGTTAAAATGATATGTTATTGTGTTATCTGTCTTCTTTTTCTCTCTCAAATCCACCTGCTTTCCAAAATAAACATAACTTGATTTTATTTCATGGGTGCATTAGCATCTGGCATGGTGAGTTATGGAGTGGGATATATGTGTGTTTCTGTAACAGTTTCACATCTATTGATGAATTACCTATGCTGCTTTATAATATTTATTTTCTTCATCTATTGCATGATGTGCTCATTTCTTTGCACCTTGATGATGACTTTTTTCCTTTGCAACTCTATCAGGGTGATGATGTGCCCCCACCTTTTATGTCATTTGAAGCTAGTGGTTTTCCTTCCGAGATTCTTAGAGAGGTATGAGCTTTTGCTATTCTTCTGTCCTTTTCGTCTCTATTCAATACTGGTGGCCTGGATTTCCTGTAAGTCAGCTAAACCATGTAACCTGAGTGTTTCTTGTGCTCAATTTTGTAATTGCTGGAGGTCCAATCTTGAGTTTCAGACTCATGTTAATTCTTTTGCCATCTGTACTTTTTGTCGCAGGTGCGATATTTGCTCCTGGGGGAGCTAATGTCGTACGCTGTGCTGCCCTTTCGTGGGGCCTTGCATATAATTTGGAGCGCCCTTTTACGGTGGACCAATTTATGGGGAGGGCTTTCCGAATCACCCAAGTTCGTGGCCAGAACTGCTGTTGGTGATGATTCAGTCTGCCACTTGGTCCTAACGGAAGAAGAGGTCTCCTCCTGCTCCAGCTTGCATCAGCAAGCATTGGCCGGCTGCTAATGGAGGATGATGCTTCTTCTGGCATTAGCCAATCCACCATAAGTCCAAAAAGAAAACCAACCAATTCTTGAGGCCAGTACCTCTGCTTACGGGCGTTACCGGATTTGTTCTTTTTCCAGGTACTCAATGCTGGATTCTCTGCGCCAACTCCAATTCAGGCACAATCGTGGCCGATTGCTTTGCAAAATAGGGACATAGTCGCCATTGCAAAAACGGGATCTGGAAAAACATTGGGTTATCTAGTTCCAGGTTTTATTCATCTGAAGCGCCGCCATAATAATCCTCAATTGGGTCCTACTGTTTTGGTATTGTCACCAACAAGGGAATTGGCTACTCAGATACAAGATGAAGCCGTGAAGTTTGGGAAGTCATCGAGAATTTCTTGCACAGTAGGTTTCCTTTAGTACGACTACTTATTATATGTAGATGCTTTATGTGTGGTGCGTGTTCATGCATCCAAGCATGTGAAGTTTTATAATCCTCTTTGTTTAGATCTGACAGTGCTTTTGCATGTCCTTGCTGAAGAACGTGCGTGGTTGTACTTAGGGAGTACTACCCAAACAGTTTTATGGATTTTTGAATTTGTATAGTCTATGAAGTTGATTTGTTAACTTCTATATTCCCTGAGGGTAATATTATTGTATGGTCTGTTACTTGGTCATTATGTGATTGTCTAATGCATCATATTAGATTCTATTAGGCAGCCTTTCTGGTGATAAGATATTAGCTGCCACAACTTAAGGCTTCCCATTATATAAAGTTATGCATTTTATACATGTTAGTTATTATGTTTTTCTATAAAGTGTGTGTGGAGGGGTTTCAGTGGGTTGGCAGCTAAAAAGTCATAGATAGAGGAGTGGATATTGTGATAGTGTCTCCTGGCTGAATGAATGATATTCTTGAGATACATGTTATTGGAACTGTGTTTAATTTACTTCAAATGTCAAAGTTGTGATTTAATGTGTTCATTTTCTGGTATGAATTCTTTGGTCATGCATAATATGGGATTCTTTTTGTTTTCCCTACTGCTTTATTGTAGTAATTTAGTACTTTGAATTTATTAAAGTAGATATCTTTATGTATGGTGAGTTTCTTGCTGATTTTAGTTATCATATGGTTTTGTTAAGTGTCTGTATGGAGGAGCACCCAAGGGTCCTCAGTTGAAAGATATAGACAGAGGAGTAGATATTGTGGTTGCCACTCCTGGTCGCTTGAATGATATTCTTGAGATGAGGAGAATCAGCCTCAATCAAGTTTCTTACCTTGTGCTTGATGAGGCTGATCGCATGTTAGACATGGGCTTCGAACCTCAGATAAGAAAGATTGTGAAGGAAGTACCTGTCCGTCGTCAAACCCTCATGTATACTGCAACATGGCCAAAGGAAGTTCGGAAAATTGCAGCAGATCTATTGGTGAATCCTGTTCAGGTCAATATTGGCAATGTTGATGAGCTTGCAGCCAACAAGGCCATCACACAGGTGTGAACTTTACCTTCTTCATCTTGATTAAGCCCAACATAGATGGAAAACTATATAACTACCACTTGTTTGAAAAGCATTCTTTGTCTCATTAATTTATGAATTTTGATTTTATTCTCTTTGGATGTGAAGTGTATTTTTGAATTTCCTTTGTAGTTACTGTTGCAACGGTTTGTTATTCAAGTATTTTGTTTTCTATTTTTATAGTATATAGAAGTATTAGCACCCATGGAAAAACACAAAAGATTGGAGCACATACTGCGTTCCCAAGAACCAGGATCGAAGATAATTATATTTTGTTCAACCAAAAAGATGTGTGATCAACTTGCCCGAAATCTTACGCGCCAATTTGGAGCTGCTGCTATTCATGGAGACAAATCTCAGGGTGAGAGGGATTATGTGTTGAATCAGTTTCGTACTGGGAGGTCTCCAGTGCTTGTAGCCACTGATGTTGCTGCTCGAGGATTGGACATTAAAGAAATCAGGTTTGTGGCTATTCCATTTTCAGTCTTTTTATCATTTAGATGTGCTCTGTTTCAATGTCCGCTGACCACACCATTGTGTAGCCAAATCACTGCCATATTGAGAACCTGCGTCTACCATTCTAGGGAGTGCATGTTTTTTCTAATTTTTTTTCTCTTGTAAAACTTCTTAATTAACAACCCAGAAACCAGAATGAATTTTACTGAAGAAGAAGATAGAGGTAATTAATACCAGTTCTTATGGGTTTGATTAATTTTTTAACACTATTAAACTTCTCTTTTTAAGTGCATCCCCAGCCCCTGTTTATGATGTAAACTCAATCTGAACTGCTTAAATGATTAATTCTTTGAAGTGCAGCTGCTGCTTCTTTTAATGTATTATTATGTGATTTTACATTTCGAATATCTATTGCTCTTGAATTGATTTAAAATAAATGTGACAATTTGCGCCTCTTCCAATGAATACAACATAGTGTGCAATAGTTACACTTCCATTTGTGTTTGCAGGGTGGTTGTCAACTATGACTTCCCCACCGGAGTTGAGGATTATGTTCATAGAATTGGGAGGACTGGCAGGGCGGGTGCTACTGGACTGGCTTATACGTTTTTTGGTGACCAGGATGCAAAGTATGCTTCAGATCTTATTAAACTTTTAGAAGGAGCAAACCAGCGAGTACCTCCTGAACTTCGTGAAATGGCTTCACGTGGTGGTGGGATGGGCAGGCCTAGACGTTGGGGTACTGGTCCTGGTGGTCGTGATGGGGGTCGTGGTGGACGCAGTGACTCAGCTTATGGGGGAAGGGATGGTGGGAGGGGTAGTTGGGGTATTTCTAGAGGTGGAGGCCGTGGAGATGATAATGAGTCACGTGACAGGTATGTAGGTTAATTCTCTGGATGTATATAATTTGTGAGTTTTCTCTCTGTTGCTTTGATTTTCTAGAAATGCCCAAGTCACCATATTCTGAATCAGCTAAGTGCCAAGAAAGGAAGTCTTAAGTGGATGTGCCTTTTTACTGTTCTTGCCCTTGCTATGTCCTGTCGGGTCTTGTTTAGTTATGAGATAATGGAATGTCTATTTTGTACGTTAAGCTTGTGACCATGTGTTAATAAGTTATGCCATTGCTTCTTATTGATAGGGGCCGCTACAATGACGGGCATGATAAGGGTCGTAGTCCCAGTCGAAGCCCTGATAAAGGGTCTGGCTGGGGTGATCGTAGTAAAAACTGGAATCGTGACCGTAGCCGCAGTCGGAGCCCACCCTTTGCACGCGGACGCTCCCCACCACGTAGCTTTCACCAGGCAATGATGGAACGGGGTCGGACATCTCCACCACCTCACCATCGTGTGCCACCTTACAACAGTGACAGACCAAGGGAACGCAAGAGTCCCTTTCGTGAAAGATCACCAAGGGGTGCAAATGGTCAACCCCATTATGGGGAAGATGAAGAGGAAGGGATGATACACCCAGAATGATTATGGAACGAGGTTATCTTGGATAGTCAAGAGGAAGGATGGGCAGCATGGTTACTAAAAACATACTGTAAAAGTTTTTTGTTGATGGTATCTCCTGATGCTGCTATCTTTGCTGGTTTTGGTCGGTTTGCAACCGGAAGTTTGGGGCATTATAGGAGTAACAAGGGCTATGAAATTGAATTTTGTTGAATGTGTTTCCCTTAATGAAGGGGTCAATCAGGTGGGGTGTTTAAGTATATGTAGTTTCTTACAGTTTTTTGGTAAACGAAGGAAAAATGCAAAATGTGGAAATAGGTGTTATGCAGCAACGGAAGCATAACAAAGTTTTTTGATGTATTGGGCCTTGTAATTCTGTGACTTTCTTTTGTAGTTATCACACTCTAATATAGAAAGACTAGTCTGATTCATTGTTTTATGATGTGGCCATTGCACAAATTATAATTTCAGATTAGGTAGTCGTTTTTTTTTCAAAGCTATGTAGAAGAACTTGAGGTTAAACTTTCTTACTTTTTAATGTGAACTGTCTCTTTATCTTAACATTCAAGTCCTGACATTAATTTCATTATATAATGAATTTATGCTTCTAGAATGTTCATATTATTATCTGGGAGTCATTTAAAATTTTAAATTTCTGGTTGCTCTTACATATAAGATTAAAATTTATTAGTATAATTTATGGATGATATCATGAACAAAATGAGTAAGCCAGTAAGTATATGGGAAAAAATAGGTCTATAATTCAATTTCACAAATTATCTTTACAATTACGATGTGATAGTTTGTAATTAGTTTTTGATGAATTTTTCTGTCTGATTAATTGTTAGTTATCACGTCGTGGTTGTGAATAAAAGTTTGTGAAATTAGGTTGTAGTCCTAATATTGTCCTAAGTAAATATAT
>WYDK02000017.1:2768512-2789317 GCA_009867345.2 Toxicodendron radicans
CTATATCTGGTTTACTTGTAAGTTTTACTGGGTACGCCTTATATACTGCTTTTGGGCAACCCTCTCAACAACTAAGGAATCCATTCGAAGAACACAGGGACTAATTGACGTAATGGGCCTCCCAATATTTTACTCTAAGCGAAATAATAATGCAAGAAAATAAATGTTGCAATCAACAGTTGAATTAGTATTAGTGTATGAAGTGAGGGATTATTTAAGTTTTACCATCGCAGCCACCAATGTGTTTTCCGCCAATGAATACATTTGGCACTGTCTTCTGTTTAGTCCACTCAGCCAGTGCAGCTTGTATTTCACCTCCATCACCTGCAAATAGCAGGAATATATGGCTTACTCATCATTTCTCTTACTTTGGGTTAATCAATAAGCCAAAATGATAATGATTTCCTTTTAAAAGCCTATTTATCAAAAGTAAAATTTGCATACAAAACTTAAGATCGAACGAAAGAAGAATCTATACAATCCACAGAAAACAAACTGACCCAAATCTTGTAAAATTCAAAGCAATATTCCAAACATCCACACCACAAAATTGCCCCAACAAAATTTACAAACAAGCTATACAAATAAGTAAAAATTAGCAAATTACAATTGAGATCTCTTTTTTGTCCGTCAAAATTGAACCTATAATTTTACACCAATGGCGCACCCAATTTATATAGATGGGCATTCCCAACACAATCATTTTCAAGTTCACCTGACCCTTAAGAATCAATTATTAGTGAACTTTCCAAACCGAATGCCTAAATTTTCGTTTGAGATTCTTTCACCAATTTCATCAATCATAACCAATTGCAATTTCAATTCCAAGAAAAGAAACGTAAAATTTTCACTCGTTCACCGCCTTGATCCAGCCTAGTATGAAGGCTAATGTAAATAAATTATCGATTATTTTATCATGATTCAAGACTCCCCAACGCTATCCCTTCTTCCGTTCGTCATTAAGTTGTCATTATCAAAGAAATTTCTACATTTTAATTTTAATTAAAAAGGTAATCTTGAATTAATCAATCATATTTCATACACTATAATATGCCCGTATACATCTACGTTATAGTTATTCCCTAAAAACAACATGAAACTTCGGGCACTTGAAGGTATTGATACCGGGAAAGATATAAAACGTGAAAACTGAAATATTAAGCGTAAATGTTGTAATACATATTAAACTCAAACTTGTAAAATGTTATGAATCTGATACTTGTAACTTAAAACAGAGTTGAAATCATGAAGAAAACAAAGAAGGTATAAGAAATTACTTTCAGTGTCCAATTCAATGGCTTTGTAAGTGGCTCCCATATTGTCCAAAAGCTTTTTCACGGTGACGCAGAAGGGGCAATACGACTTGCTGAAAACGACGACGGAATTCGACTCGACGATTTCCTTGGCCTTGGGCAACGCCATCTCCGATCTCTCTAATCTCAGTTTCTCCCAACCCTAAAAAGATTTCCAATTTTTCTTCCTATTCAGAAATCCGCAAAAGTTTATATAGAGACAGAGAGAGACGTGAAGCCGTTCGATCGAGATTTGGAAATCATCCAGGCCGTTGAAGTTTTTCTTAATTTTTTTTTTTTAATAGAGAACTGGTCAGCCACTTGTTGCTTTGAAGTCTTAGCCACGCAAGCGAAAGCCAAGCATCTTGTGCGTTAAGTTTTGCGGAAGCGGCTGGTTGGCCGCCGAATGACCGCATAAGATTAGAAGCTAATTTGTTGGTCCTGCCAGCCAAGTGATGTATAATTCTTTTCAAGTATAGAATTTTTAATATTGTAAATATAATGTATCCCAATATACCAACCAGAAAGCATGATTAAATTAAATCTCAAAATACTCAACTGGGGGCATCAATGCCACATTGAAGCCCAAAGTGAGCCAGACGCATTCAAACCTTTGAAATTTTAAAACTGATGGATCACTTCATTCAAGAATTATAATGTGTTCATCACATGATATATGGTAATTCCTGACATTTAATGGAGAGATCAATCTCCGATTTGCTTCTTGAATTTAATGAACCAAAGTACCAAAATCACCTATATCCTATGGAAGTTTTTAGAATACCACTAAATGGTTAGAAACCTATCTACTCAAACCATTGCAGGCTCCCGAAGCTTTGCCTCAAGATTCAGTGCGACAGCATCAATAAATTCTTCAGTGTTCAAGTAGAACTCCCTTGTTACCCTGCAAACATCAGCAGCATATTACTCATTCTTAAATAGTGTAACTTGTTTAGTAGGATATTAGGAAAAGGGTGATTGTTGCTCTATTCATCATCATCGATGATACAACAAAAAGCTTTGTTGCCTCTTATAGAGAAAACTAAACAAAAAAGTGAGTAGTTATTCAGAGCAAAGCATGTGCATTAATAAATAAGTGAAATTTAACACGGTGGGAAGGAGCTATCTACTTAGGTCCGTGTATTAAAATGGCAAGATCCTTCGTCATTTTGCCTGTTTCCACAGCCTCAATGCATGCAGCCTCCAACTTCTGAACAAAACGCACCAACCTTTCATTTTTATCTAGCTTGGCCCTGTACAAAATTCAATTTGAGATGTAAACATTTGAAAAGCCATTGGAAGTCAATTACGTTTACAGGACACTAGTGTTGGCCCTTGATGTGTGCAATAAGCCAGACCCATGATGAAATGGAATATTGAAAAGTAAAGAAATGCGAAAATATTTGTTCAAAATGGATATTGTTTGAATGAACTGTCAAACAAGGAAGAGCTTGAGCTTTGACAACAAGCAACAAAATTTACCTATGTTCTAGCCCTCGTGTCCATGCAAAAATAGAAGCAATACTGTTTGTACTAGTTTCTTGACCTTTCTGATGTAGCCTGAAATGTCTAGTTACAGTCCCATGAGCAGCCTCGGCTTCTAATGTCTTTCCATCAGAGGATAACTGCACAACTTGTGGTTATTAAGATTTTGGAGCATCCAAAGACAAAAACAATGATAATGACAGAGCACAGCATAATTTGATACAAACCAGAACTGAAGTCATGAGGCCCAAAGATCCAAATCCTGCATAAAGCAAACAACTTTAAGATGCCCTCCAATAAAATGCATCATGAGAAAATGACATTCCATTTATTTTAAGATCATATGAGAATATGGTAACATAAAAGGAGGGGAAAAGAACACCAAACTAATAAAACTTCTGTAATATAGACAACATCACTGACAAATTAGCAGAGATTAAGGCTATAGATAGAAGAAAATGGTAAAAATTGGAAGCACAAAAAATGTCAAAACATTCGAATGTGCACTGAACAGTACCTTGAGCAAGTAAATCACTCTGGACATCTCCATCATAATTTTTGCATGCCCAAACATATCCACCTTCGCTTTTTAATGCATAAGCCACCATGTCATCAATTAGCCGATGCTCATACCTATGCAGCAGACAAATCTTTAATCAACTATTTAACAATAAGCTCAGCATAGAAATAAAAGCTTTATCATAGACAAGAAAAACAAACCATATTGAGTGTTCTTCGAACTTCTGCTTCCATTTCCCTTCGTATACCTCCTGGAATATGTCCTTAAATCTGTGGTAGCCTTATAGGTGTTAGCATTGTGCACGTTTATTCACAAATTAAAAAAAAAAAAAGCTGATTTTTTTTTTAATTAACAACGATAAGTTTTGGCAAAAATAAAAGAAAAAAAAGCTATTTAAAAGACAAAACAATTACCTGCCATCATATTTTTTCAGAATTGTGTTTTTAGTGCTCAAGTAAAGAGGCCACTTCTTTGAAACTGCCAATGACATTGATGACTCAGCAAAAGCTCGAATTGACTGAAAATTACAAGATATGGTCAAAACTGTTCATCAATTTTTTGCAATGAGGATCTGGACCAAAACAAAATAAGGACAAGACAAACCTCATCAACATTATACATAGCAAGTGCAATGCCTGGACCTTTAAAGGTATAGACATCAAGGTCCACTGAGGCGGTACCATCTTCAGGGACTGGGAGAGAAACAGGCATAAATCTTGGTAAGCACATTTAGTATAATAGGAGGCACAAAAACTCTTCAACTTTATGAGCAGGATTTATCAACTCACCAAATACCATTTTAAGCTTTCCTGGTCCATTAATGACAGTATCTGTGGCACGATACTGATCACCAAAGGCATGTCTACCAATACAAATGGGTTTCTTCCAGCCTGTACATTGGAGAATAAGTACTGAAGGGTGTTTCACAGTGATCCACAACATCCAATATCATGGTAGGAAGAAAGTATACCCGAAACAATTCTAGGAATATTCTTGCATAGAATAGGTTCACGGAAAACAGTACCTACAACATTAAGCAACCCTTTGATTAGGACTTTGTTGAAAGAAACTAGAGGGCAGTCTTACATAAAAGAAGATTTAAGAAAAAGATAAAGTTACATGGATAAAAAGTAAAATGCTTCAGCCTAATGGATAATTTACTTGAAGCAAGAAATAAATCACTTCAAACAGGACATGTCTAATTACCATGTCTTCACAACAAGACTTCTAGAAGTATATGCACATAATATCACCTGATGACTTCTGTTGCTTGTCATGTATTATAACCACATTCAGTTCAATATTTTTTCTAAGCAATTACTAATGAATAATTGCATTTAAAAACTAGTAACCAGCATCGACTTGTAAGATGTACAACAATGAAACCTAATCTCCTATGATTTATTCAAGGCAAGCTTTTTCACATTCAATACAAGGAAATATTGTTTACAGAGAAAATAAAGATCCCATCCAACCAAGCAGACGAACCATTAGCTTCCCTACTGGAAATCATACACATGCTGACAACTGACACAATCAAATGACTATGTCACAAGAAAAAGCATTGAAAATCTCCCTTGAAAGGAAGGAAAGTTTATCTATCAAATACTCACCATTTAAAATGTTTCTAATTGTGCCATTGGGACTTCTCCACATAGACTTCAGCCCAAATTCCTTCACTCTGGTCTCATCTGCAAATTATTACATCAAAAGATTAATGTCTGTAGAAAGTACAATAAAAAGAGTTGTGATTAAGCCACAAGAACATCCACTTGCAATGCCCTATCACATTAATGCTTTCATAGACCAGAACATTTTAAAGACTCCCCGAGTCTGTAAATCTGCCTTTCTGGTACAAACTACATAAAGAGTAAAGCTGGTAAGGACAACAATGGCTAACCCGGTGTTATTGTGGCACATTTGATGGCAACATTGTACCTGCAGCACATAAAGGGTTAAAAAGTGATTGACAGAAAAAGGGTATTGAGCATTACTATTGATTATGTGTCTCAAGAAAATTCCCCTTTTCTTAGTCCTCCCTGCAGTCATAGCTATCATAAGCCATTTAGATTTAGCAAACTATCCATTCTTAAACTTCTGTTCATTTACCAACAAACATGTCTTACTATAGCAGACATTCTACAATATGAGTCCATTCTTGTCATCTCATGCATAATGTCTAAACAACAACCATTAGCAAAAGGCACAAGCTAACAGGACACTTTTTAATCACTACTTACTTAAGAGCTGCTTCAGCACTTTCGACAGTAACCCTGTCATCAGTTGCATCACGATTCAGTATCCCCAAGTCAAAATACTTTATATCCAAATCTAAATAAGGAAATATAAGCTGCAGCCACACAAGCAATTAAATCACATTAAACATGACCACTATGCTCTGAAAAAAAATTATCTGGAAAAGAAAATTATAGTAGAAAATTAAAACATACTTTGTCCTTTATCATCCTCCAAATGATCCTGGTCATTTCATCACCTAAACATAAGAACAAAATTAAAATTAAAATGAATCTCTAAAAATAAATAAGGAAGCAACTATATATATATATATATAATCATTATAGTCTCATGTTATCTACACTTTGTGCCCGGCGGATTTGAATTCTCCGATCATTGAAATGTACAAGAAGAAAAAGAAATTATGATCCCAGTTTCACACAATTCATTTTGCTTTTATCACATAATTCATTTTAATTTCATCACACAATTCATTTCCATGGGGTCTCCCAACAACTAAAAAAAGCAATAAGAACTATCACAACACAGATAAGCACAATCAAATTCTTCAAAACTTCATTTCGTCATCATTTCACTACTCTTTCTGATCAACCAAACAACAAAGTGTCAACCGCATGCTGATACATTACATAAGTATAATTTCACACTATTCAGTACTCAGAATCAAGTATTCTCAATTAGTGCAAAACCGAATAATTACTAATACAAAATTAGGATTCTCAAATACAATTTTCCCTTCTCATTTTATCATCAACCAAACAGGGTTTTAGAGAGGTTTTACCATCCATTTCGACAATAGGATTCTGAACCTTGACTCTATCAATCTCAGCGGCAGTTGTAGCAAAACACCGAAGCGAAATAGAGGGAGCTTGCTGGTTACAAAACGCTACTCGATTCATAACGAATCCATTGAACATACTAGAATTTGTCGCAGAGAAAGACCTGCTAGGGCTTTTAACGGATAAAGTTGTTGATGATGATGATGAGAGCATTGTGGCAGCAGACGACATGGCGTTTATCCGAATTCTATTAATGAAAATTTGCATTTCATTCAGTTATCAGAAGACTCGTCGTCGTTTTAAAGACTCCGGCTGGCTCGTTTTTGGTGTGCGTTCTTTTGGCCTTTCGTATTTGGAAAGAAAGAGCGACTATGTTGTAGTGTTGCTCTGCCTCTGCGCTGGGATTCATCATGGCCCTTGATCCATGCGATAAATTTTCGTATTTTTGATCCAACGGCTGATAAACTGGCCCACCTCCAATTAAACACACATCTTAACACTCCTCCAAACACTTAAGCTATCCAAAAAATGGTATTTATATGTATACTTCACCTAATATTATTTTCGTAATAATGTGATCGAAATTATTCTGATTTTTTTAAATGTGTTTATCTTTATCAAATGATTCTAACTAGAATATTTCCTTTGTGGTAAAATATTACTTAATACTAGAGTTAAATATCTCAAATATCATTTATATTCTCAATTAAACTAATTACAATGAGCTCTGATTTTTTAAAATACAAATTTATGACAAAAAAAATGTAGTATTAAATTATGAAAGAAAATTGGTATACAAATTATAATGCATGTAATCAAATAATGCCAGATTATTAGCAATTTCTATTAAAATAATTTGCTTATTTGTCCACGACTATTATTTAATTACATACTATTTTTACTTAATGCCATATACATAAAAAAAATACCAATTAAACACAAAAAAATAAAAATAAAATAAAATAAAAACTCTCCAAACTTTAATACCCACAACTAAGAAAGCAATCCACGAAATCTCATGGTTGGATTTTTTGTTTGTGAAGATCCATTATTTAAGGATAAAAGCGTAATTCTATATTTGATTAAAAATTAAGGATGATATTGTCTTTTTGTTTTTGTGTTTTTTAAATGTCATCCTTTCTAAATATAATGCTATATCTCTATTTGGATAATTTAAGTGTTGTCTTTAACATAGTTTTAAAACTCGGATCAAACTCTTGTTCGGTCCTGGTTGAACTGACATAGTAACGTCGAATTGTCCATCATCAGTTGGACCGATCGGTCGGATCAGTGATATCAGCATGACATAATAAAAAATTAAAATTCTTTGGATTTCAATTTGAAATTTATTTTATTTATATTATAATTTTATTTGGATTTTAGATTTTGATAAATTTATTTAGAAATTGATTAATTATTATAATTTTAAAATTTTATTACATCATGATTATATTAGCATGACATCATCATCCGACTTGAGACTGATCTCTTAACAGAGTCAAGGTTCAATCCAAATATAAAAGCATTGATCTTTAATTGTGATTGGCTGTCATTTGATTTTTTTTATTTTAATGGAGTCAGAAAATCATTTTTTTTTAATTATTTTTGAAGAAAATGACCCTAAATTTATAACCTTAAATTCAAAATAACATAAATGGATTGCAATTGAATTTAAATTTCTAGACGGTGTTTAACTGTTTATATTTATAATACATTTATGATTTACCGTACATCTCACCGCATTGCTGCAGTTACGATTGAAACCAGCCTACGATACATCTCACGGCACCGAATCAAAACTCTAAAACCCTTACTTCTAACACTATCTCCAGTTTCGTCTCTCCTTAAACCCTACAAACAAAACAACAAAACCAGTCACATTCGAGCTCCGTTCTCTTTCTATCCATCAATGTCCTCATTGGCCACCAAAACCCACCCGCTTCTGACCTCTCTACCGAACTTCCTCACATGGCGAGCCCTCGGCTTCCGCACTATCTGCAGCGGTCGCCTTGGCTTCGCCTCCTCCGACCCCGACCCTGCCCCGCCCGTGGCCGGCACCAAGGTTCTAGAAACCTTCAAAGAGGAGTTCGAAATTGGATCACGCTTAATCACCATTGAGACTGGCAAAATTGCCCGCTTCGCAAATGGAGCTATTGTTTTGGGCATGGAGGAGACCAAGGTTTTGTCCACCGTTACCTCTGGTAAAGGAGACGCAGTTCGCGATTTTTTGCCTCTCACTGTATGTGTAATTTTTTCAAATTTATTTTTTTTGAATTATTGATGGGTGTATTTTGTTTTAATTATTTGTGGTTTGTTTGTATGCTTAATTGGGTGTAAAGACGCACTACATAAGTTGTAACATTAGAGATTGAAGAGAAATTGAATAGTTGAATTTTAAAGAAGAAGTTAGACTTGTAGTTCGAGATTGGTGAATGCTTTTGGGTAGAGTAGGAGTTTTAATGGGTGCTTTTTCAGAGGTGACAATATCAGAAACATGTAATGGTGAAATTGACAACGATATTCATGAAAACTAAAATTATACTATAAAAGGAAATAATATAAAAACTAAAAATTGGTAAAATTGACACAGAGAATTTTGAGCTCCCAACATTAAGATATAGAAGGCCCTTGTTGCAGAGTATATATTTTTTTCTATTGTCATCTTCCTACGAACTTTCTGTTTTTGGGAGATTCATTTTGTGAAAGCATGCATGTCTATTGATCACTATAGGTTTCTTAATTGATATGTCTTTATATAGGTTGATTATCAAGAGAAACAATTTGCCCAAGGTGTGATTCCAACTACTTTCATGCGGAGGGAGGGTGCTCCTAAAGAACGAGAACTTTTATGTGGTCGTCTCATTGATCGACCCATACGACCACTATTTCCTGCAGGATTTTACCATGAGGTTCAGGTATGATGTTGCAAGTAGTTTTGGTTCTATTGCTTTCTGGAAGTTTCTATTGACTTTGATATTTCTTGATTCAAGGTAATGGCAAGTGTTCTTTCATCTGATGGGAAACAAGATCCAGATGTCATGGCAGCTAATGCAACATCCGCTGCTCTTATGTTATCAGATATTCCTTGGGCTGGTCCCATAGGAGTTATACGTATTGGGAGAATTGCTGGACAGTTTATTGTCAACCCAACCACGGATGAGGTAAAAAATTGACATGATTATTGTTTGTCTTTGCTTTCCCCTTTTAAAATGTTCTCTTGATTGTCTATCTGCTAATTTTCTCTTAACAAAAATGTATCTTTTTTTTTAAATTTCCTAAATGATTTTTCATGATTGAAGTCTCAGATGCTGTTATTTCAATTTCTTCTGTAGTTTTTCTGATTTCTTCTATCATGCATCCATAAAATATTTTTCACCCTTTTGTACTGATGATTCCTTAGGCTCTTTTTCTGTTTTCGTTGTGTACCTATAGAGTGTTATGCACTAAACTAATATTTTGTTGCATTCTTTAATTGTTGCTTATGTTTTCAGTATGATTTTTGCCAAACTGTTGTTGAAGCTGGTTTCAAGTTTATGAAACCCTGAAACTGGCACTATTAATACCAACTCTCTCTTACTTTGTTTATTTTTGGATCCATGGTTTGTAATGCAGCTTAACTTGAGTGATCTCAACTTAGTATATGCCTGTACAAAGGACAAAACTTTGATGATAGATGTGCAGGCACGTGAGATCTCAGAGAAAGATCTAGAAGCTGGATTAAGACTGGCTCATCCTGAGGTTAGTTATCAGGATTAGACTTTGAAGAGTATCTCTCAGTTTCTCTTTATCTTAGAATGTAATGACTTGATTGGCTTTGATAACTTAGGCGGTTAAATACCTTGAACCTCAAATCAGACTTGCTGCGAAAGCAGGAAAACCTAAGAAGGAATATAAATTGTCAATGATCTCAGATAGAACTTTGGAGAAAGTCAGTAACCTTGCTGCAGCACCTATTGAAGCTGTTTTTACTGATCCATCATATGGCAAGGTGCGCTCCATCTTTCTTGGTGAAGCAGATTTTAATCAAATAATTCTTTTCGAGTCTATTACTGTCAGATTTTACTTGCTAACAAGTGTATTGTATGTATGCACAGATGGCATGAGTTATTTTTGTTTAAAATGTACTTTTGAGATTTATGAGGTGGTAATTTTTACTCTTATTCTTCTAGTTTGAACGTGGAGAGGCCTTAGAAAAGATTGCACAAGACGTGAGAAAAGTTCTTGAAGAAGAGTGTGATGAAGAAAGCTTAAGCGTCCTACCAAAGGCAGTAGACACTGTGAGGAAAAAGGTAAGGTTTGACTCAAAGAAGGAAACAGAGTTGTGGGAGCTGTTGGGTTGCTTTTCTCGTAATGTTCCTGTTTATGACCGATTTTGTGATTTGATTGTGTTATAATATTTTATTATTCTTTCTCTTGTTCTAAAATTTAGATTTTACTCATTAATTATTGCTGAAGTACATGTTCTTATTCGCCCCATTACTGTAAAGAAGTATATTTGTGAGTTCAGGGCTGGCCTCCATCATAGTTATGAAAAATTTATAACGTGTGACTTGTGGATTGGTCATAAATGATATAATTGAGCTAAAAGTGATATCATTATGACTTCTTTTTTTGATATTTTGGATTTTGGGAGAAATGAATTCAAAGTAGTCTTTTGTATTGTCATTTAGAGATTGCAGCCATTTTAATATAACTAGAGTTGTATCATCTTTTAAGATTGGCTATATTTTAAACCTAGTAAAAATATCAGGTTGTCCGCAAAAGGATTATTGCAGAAGGCTTCAGGGTTGATGGGAGACATCTTAATGAAGTTAGGCCCGTTTATTGTGAAGCTGGTAATTTACCTATATTGCATGGATCAGCACTTTTTTCTCGGGGAGATACGCAGGTCAGTAGACATTATCTTTTTTTAATAACTTAAATGTTTAAATCTTATAAAAAAATAAATATATGCTTATGTCTAAATAAGTTTCACTTTTATAACATTTATATTTATATAAAACAGGTTCTTTGTACTGTGACACTTGGAGCACCTACAGATGCTCAACGATTGGACGCCCTGGTTGGCCCCCCGACAAAGCGATTCATGCTTCACTACAGTTTTCCACCATTTTCAATCAATGAAGTTGGTAAACGATTTGGCCTAAATAGGCGTGAAGTCGGTCATGGTAAAATGATTTGCACTTTCCCTTTTGCTATGCCCTGAATATCATATGAATCCAGTAAGAATGGCTTGTTGGGATTGATTTGTCAATTTGACTTTTTGAGGATGCATCAATAGATTGGCCGCTTGAGTTGACATCACATTGTTTAGCTTATTCTTTCTTGACTAGATTATATGTCTCTCTCTAGTTCATCATCAGAGAAGTATATGGATGTAAAAAATAATACGGGAACTTAATTTGATAGAATATGACTCAGTTTGGCCCCAGAGGTTGAGTTAGGGGGCAAAGGGTAACTTCAAAACACTCTGCAGTCACTGAACTAGGTTGAGATGCTTTTGACCGTTGGTAAAAAGTGGAACTAGCCTCTGAAGCCAAAGCCTGGCTGGATAGTTTTTCTGTTCTTCAGGTCTCATGCAGATGAACGTGGGAAACTTACAGCTTAGATAGGATGGCATGAACTCGAGGGCTTGAAACATAATATCTTTACTAGATTGCTTACTTCTTAGTATTACTTTTCTGCTACTGCTTTAAGCTCTCTTCCGTTTGATTTCATTTGGGATTGAGTTTTCTTTTTAATGTTTGCTGATTGATTTCAAAATGTGGGAAACATGTAATGCTCCATGGCTCTCTTAAGTTCTGGGCATGGACCCAATGACTTAATTACCCGTATTTCTTCTCTCAAAGCATCTTGACAGTTGACATCTAGCAATAGAATGCTTAATTTTTTTTTTATTCTATTCAATTTATATGTTAAATCACAATAACTTATAGCTGGTTTCTGTAATTTTTTTAGGAACTCTCGCAGAGAAAGCTCTGCTTGCTTTGTTGCCTCCTGAAGATGGTTTTCCATATACTGTCCGTGTGAATTCAGAGGTCATGGCCTCTGATGGTTCAACATCCATGGCAACTGTCTGCGGAGGTATCTATTCAATTATTAATTTTGTTGTCTGCTTGGAAAACTTTGGGATCTTACTTTCTGAATATTCAATAATTGTGCATTTAAAATATTTTTCACGTTGGTAATGAGTACCTGATAAACCTGTTCATCTTATGTTTCTGGATTGATTATGATACTAATGGTTTGTATAACCTTCACTACCAATGATGATTTGGTATTTTGGTTCTCTTGAGTAAAATGTTTATTATGATGCTTTTAAATTCTTATAGGCAGTATGGCTTTGATGGATGCTGGTATTCCAGTGCGAGAACATGTGGCTGGTGTTTCAGTTGGTCTTGTCAGTGAAGTTGACCCATCAACTGGTGAAATTAAGGACTACCGTATATTGACTGATATATTGGTGAGATTTTGACTTGGCATGTTTCACTTATTGCCTGGTGGGTGGTGGTGTTGTTGAAAGATATTCATTCAGATGTTATTATTTCTCATAGAAAGTTTTCAAGAGCTTTTAGAAAGTTTTAAATGGTATTGCTCTTTCTATACTAATTGTATATATTGTCTTTATTGCCTTTTAGAAATTTTAAAGTTTTGGAATTTACCAAAATATAGTAAGTAATTTGGTTCTTTTTAAGGGGGCTTTATTATGATTTTTATGTAGTTATTTCTGATATGTTTGCTTTATTAAGTATTAGCTAACTCCGTTTCAGAGTATTGAATATTGGAGTTTTTTACAGGGTCTAGAAGATCATTTAGGAGACATGGACTTCAAAATTGCTGGCACTCGAAAAGGAATTACAGCAATTCAGTTGGATATAAAACCTGCTGGAATTCCTTTAGATATTATTTGTGAGTGTTTAGAGCATGCACTTAAAGGCCGTCTTCAAATCCTTGATCACATGGAACGGCAAATTAGTGCACCACGGACTAAAGATGATAGACATTCACCTCGTCTAGGTTAAAGTTCACCATATCCATTGTGCTTGTGATTTTACTATTAACGAGTAGCCATCAGTTTGGTGCTGAGCCTTTTCTCCTTAGCTGAAAATTTATGATATATCATGCAGTTAACTTGAAGTACAGCAATGACACTCTTCGCCGCTTGATTGGCCCCCTAGGTGCTCTCAAAAGAAAAATTGAAGAGGAAACAGGTTTAATACAAATTAAGAATGCTTTACTCATGTTTGTCATTTGAGCTGGAGACAGCTTAAACTCCCATTTTTCCTTCCTACTTGAGATTCATATTAATTTGTCCTGGCTTTTAGATAATTATTAATCTTCTGCTTGTAATTCAGGTGCACGGATCTCTGTAAGTGACGGAATGCTTACTATACTTGCTAAGAATCAGGAGGTGATGGAAAATGTACAAGAAAAGGTACTTTTTGCTTTTTTTGTTCCTCTAGTTAGATTTCAATGTGCTTTATTCGTAGGAGTGGCATCATTTCATTTGAATGGTTGTATGTGATTGTCTTTAGGAAGTAATATAAATGTTCAAAATTTTCGCGAACATCTCTGCAGGCCCTGAAATAGAAGATCCAGCATCTGTACAAAATCGATGCAGAACTTTTAAAAATTCAATTTTGTAAAATTCTAATGGTTTGAGATTTCTTTATTAATTGTACCATTCTCCTTGCTAATGGAATTGCTTTTTTGTAAATTTCTTGTAGGAAATAAACTTTGTTTTAAACTTTACTGCTCTGCTTCAATAGACCTTAGTAAATGTTTTACACTGCTCATACCGTATGCATCTGATACTTTCTATTCCATTCATATTCAGATTCCATATGGTGTAGCTACTGGTGATTAGGGTCTGCTTGTTCTTTCTGGTTTTTACATGTTTACATTCTGAAGTTATCTTGCCCTTCAGGTTGACTTCATAATTGGCCGTGAGATTGAGGTTGGGGGTGTCTATAAGGGTGTTGTAACATCAGTCAAAGAATATGGTGCCTTTGTGGAGTTCAATGGTGGCCAACAAGGCCTGCTACACATTTCTGAGTTGTCACATGAACCGGTATGTAATGAGCAGTTGTAATTTTCTGTCTTTGGCCAACAAAGTCCATCTTTCATAGAAGCTTTGACCTGCAGAAAAAAATTGCCCTGAAGTAACAAAGTTGCCTATGGTTTCAAGAGTTCTATTGATTGATGCCTCTGTAGTGTACTTTGAATGGAAAATACCCATTAATTTATTGAAATATGTTAGATGGATAAAAAGTGCTCATAATATGATACTGCTAGGTGGTCCAAAGATATGTCTTTGAAATGGTTATAGTTAGACAATGGATGCCAATGTAAATTTGAGGTTGGCTAATAATAGTGATGATGCTTTTATTAGGTCTCCCGGATTTCAGATGTGGTGACCGTTGGCCAGCAGCTCTCTTTGATGTGCATTGGGCAAGATGTTCGTGGTAATATTAAGCTATCCCTTAAAGCGGCTTCATCTAAACGTGGAGCTGAGACAAAGAAAGTGGTGGAAGGATATCTTCCAGGCTGCAAAGAAGCTACTGATGTTTGGGCATCAGTTGGAAATGTCTCTGATGGGCAAAACCGGGAGTTCCCAGTGAGCAAAAGTGAAACTGGTGAGGCAAACTCATATACTTCCTCATCCCCAGCAATATTAGTTCGAAGTGCTGCTGAGTGTGATGAGGAGGAAAAATCTTCCGGTTTGAGTCAGAGTTCTAGGAGTAGATCTACAACTGTGGCTTCACAAGGGGATAGTAAGCGAAAAAAATCTATGCCTCAAATTGATGGGTTTGCTTCTGGTGCATCTGATGACAACAGGGATAAGGAAAGCAAAGTTGGGACTCTTATTTCTACAAGAAATCTGAAGCTTGGAACAAAGATTACTGCCAAGGTTTATCAAGTTCGTGCACATGGGTTAGTTCTTGATTTGGGTGGTGGAATTCGTGGAATGTATCGGTTTAAGGTATGTATCTCTCATTGCTTTTGAATGGGAATTTGCCGTAACAAGGTTGATGGTGTGGATATGATGATGCCTGTTATTTTTTTGTTATTTTTTAGTTAATTTTTACGTTCTCTCTTTATTCATCCCAACCTTTTGCATTCACTTACTAGATTCTAGTTTTCTAATGCACAAAATCAAAGGCCATATGATTCCTTCCTGTTGCTATATATGTGCATATTTGTTTGGTTTGCTTTTTTGTTTACTTTTCCTGGATTTTTCTCAAGTATACGTTTCTAAATAACTAAATCATCATTGAGATATGAGCGCCTTTAAGTCCATGGGTGGATTTCTTATTTAAGCAGAGCAGTGTACTTGGTAATTTGTCATGTTATCACATAATAGTAAATGAGTTTGAAACTTGTTATCCAAGCAGAGCTGGTTAAAGCTTTATTTTTCCTCTGAAACTGTTATATTTTCTTATTGGCTTCCAAGCAGGCAAAGGGCAAGGAGTTCAAGGTAGGCGATGAGTTGCTGGTCAAGTGTTCAAGTTTTACTAGCAAAGGGATTCCAGTCATGTCTTCAGTTGATGAGGAATGATATCTACATTGACTTTCCTTGGCAAAACATTTTATACATGGTGACTGGCTAAGATTGATTTGAAGGAGTATTTGTGCCAGCTACGAAGAAGCAAAACATGGGCACGCTTTTGCAGAACAGAGTTGATGAGGCTAGTGAATGTACAGTAGGCAGCAAGGTGGATGAAGCCTGAGCGAATTCTTGTTATCTGGATAATGAATGGATAAATCTGCACTGCTGCCCTCAATTCAACATTATATCTATATGAAGCACTCCGAACACACACTGCATTATGGCTGTGAAGAGATCTGCAATAAAATGAACCTATGATTCAGCATTTTGATCGACCTCAAAGTTTAGGTTAGGTATGGCTTTTTTGCATGTATCCATTGTAAATTTTAGGTTGAACTTATTACTAAGAAAATACTGCTATATTTGACTTTTATCAGTGGGGATGATAAGGTTGCTTGCATAGCTTTTAAAGAAGCATTGGAGAGAACCCAGTTTTATAGTGTTTGGAAGATTTGGAATCATGGCAAATAAAGTCCAATAGAATCGGAAATCTTCACTTGTTAAACCTGCTTCCACGATCTCACTTATGCACCACAAAGCCATTTTTGGTATCCTCTATCCGTTTCTATAGTATCTCCATCTCATTAATTTATGTTTTGTGCTTTCAAACTAGGTAGAAATTTTCAATATTCCAAATAAGGGTTATATTATGGGAATATAAGTTGCTAGAGTTAAAAAGACATTGACATAAGGTATGATATAATAACAAAAATGTCCTTAAGATTTAAAATTATATCCAAATTACACTTTTTACCATTTATTTTAATAAAGGTAAATAATTTATTATTTCATAAACATTAGAGGGGTGTATTTTGTTATTTAATCAAACCATAGAGAGATTTCTATTATTTAAAAAACTTTAGAAAGTTTTTTTGTTATTTAATCAAATCTTAGGATTAATAGCATCAAGTCTAGTTGTCCAATAACATTTTTGAAGTGTCAAAACTATTAGGTTCAGATGAAAAAGATTATCCATTAATTTTAAACAGATGGTAAACTTAGTTATAGATGGTTTATATAAAGAGGAGTTTGAAATACATGGGATTTGCATGGCCAAGAAGTCATAAACTAATAAAAGGATAAAGAAATTAAACTGAAAGTTGCAGAATTGAGTTGTATTGTCGTGTTAATTAGCTTTCACTGTTTGCAGTTGCATTTCGCTTGTATTTGTTTTGCCACCTCTCTTTCAATCTCCTTAATTTAACACCACAGCTGCAACAACCCTAAATATAACCAAAACAAAGAAGACAACCAATGAGAATTTTCCCTTCAACAAATAAAGAAAAAATAAAAATAAACACATTCCTAAAATTTTCCCTTCTTTCTCTCCTTTTCTTTCTTTCTTTCTTTCTCATGGAAAATCTCAACCTAATCGTCCTGTTGGTCATCTTTATTTCTGTAGTAGCTCGTGCAGACCCCAGAACTAACATGGTTGAACATTTCTGTGAAAAAATGGACCAAAAAGATGCATCAAATTTTCCTATTCATAACTACTCAGCTTTCATGGATGGGATGAAAGAACAGCTGGGTCGAGACAAGTATGTGTCTTATACAATTGGATCTTCCGTAAAAATTTATGTGATATCACAATGCATGGAAGATCTTTCTGATAAAGAATGCAAAGTATGCTTCTCTCAAATTAGCACCGTCTTGGCCAATTGCTTTCCAGCTTCCAGCGCTCGTGTTTATCTTGATGGATGTTTCATGAGGGTTGAGAATTACAGTTTCCATGAAGAATCTATCGGGCCTATTGATGTCACGGTGATTAATCTATTTCGCTTTCCATTTTATGTTTTGGTCAATTTGTTTGGTTTTTCAATTTATTTAACATGTTGTATTACAATAGAAATGCGGCCAGGATACTGAACCAGAGCAGGTATTCAAAGAGCTAGTTGAAGAGGTGATAAAAAATATCGTCGAGAAGGCGCCGATTGATAAAGGGTTTGCAGTGCTCAAGGAGACTAGAAATGGCATATCCGCCTACGGTTTGGCTACTTGTTGGAGAAACCTGGACAAAGATATGTGTTCAGAATGCTTAAACGAGGCAGCTTCAAGTACCACATCTTGCTTGCCATCAGTGGAGGGCCGTGTGCTCAATGCCGGCTGCTTTTTGCGTTATTCTCATTATGAATTTGCCAACGAAATGCAATTCAGTGCAAACGAAAGCCATGGTATATTATAAATGTTATATATAATTAATTGCCTCCTATATATACTCACTTCCACTAGTATCAGAATAATATTTAAGAGATATATTTCTCAGAAACATTCAATATTTCTAATTGATCATTTCATGCAGCTCAAATATGGTTGTACATTACATATGCTATTTGTGCGGTTATGGTATGCATAATGGCAATTGGGTTAGGATTCTTTGTGGGTAAAGTTACTTACAGAAAGATGGTTGTCTGGGATATGCAAAAAGGTAATTCATTCTATAATTTACTTTTAGTTTGTTGTTAATTAATTTCCTCAGATTAAGCTCCTTCATTGAAAAGTTTAAATGCAATTACTATTAATACCAAAAATGAACTTTTTTTTTTTTTTTAATATATAAAGAGTCGGAGATGGACTTATCAGCATTACATAAGAGCTTGCAGTTCTTGCAGTTCAAGTACTCAACACTAGAGAGAGCAACTGACTCCTTCAGTGAATCTAAAAAGCTTGGTCGTGGAGGATTCGGAGAAATATTTAAGGTAACTAATTAAATTTCCTCCTTATTAATAGTAATATTTTTGATACCTAAATTAAATTAATGTGCATGAATTTGAGCAGGGAACCTTGGCAGATGGTAGAGAAATAGCAATAAAACGTTTACTATTAAACAGAAAGAACCAAATTAAGGCGATTTGCAATGAAATGGATATCATGAGTCGAGCTCATCATAAGAACTTGGTTCGTTTCCTGGGTTGCTGCTTCACAGAGGCAGACAGCTACGTTGTCTCTGAATACGTTGCAAACAAAAGCCTCGATCGAATTTTGTTTGGTAAGCAATGTGATTAATCATGCATAATTAATTAATTAATTAATCATTATGTGTCTAACACAATTAATTAATCTCTTGTAACCTTTTTGCTACACATGGAAGAAAGACCCTGAGGAGAAGAAGGAACTAAATTGGAAGAAAAGGCTTGCAATAATCATTGGAACGGCTGAGGGTTTAGAGTATCTTCACCACTCTGATGTCCAGATTATTCATCGTGATATCAAAGCCAGTAATATTTTGTTAGACTTGAAACACAGACCAAAAATAGCGGATTTTGGGCTCGCCAGGTTTTGCTCAAGCGAGAAATCCCATTCGCTCAGCACTCCCATCGCCGGCACATTGTGAGTGTTATATAATATATATACATACACTGATGATTATTTCATAAATTTCCTTAAAAATTCATTTTCATAATCAAAATTTAATTCTTAATTTAGAGGGTACATGGCTCCTGAATATATCGTGAACGGACGATTAACTGAGAAAGTAGACGTCTACAGTTATGGAGTTCTTGTACTTGAAATCGTTAGTGGGGTACAGAATAATAAATTTCAGTCAGAGAATTGTTTCGAAACTCTAGTTACTAACGTAAGTTTCGAAAAAGCTTTTACCTGAACAAATGAAAAACGACAAGTTCGATCATTTTATTTTATTTTTTTTGGTTCGAAAATGCAGACATGGAAGCATTTCCAGGCAAATACAGTATCAGAAATAATAGACAGAAGCATGACGAATATGGAAGAAGACAGAGATGAAATGGAAAGAGTTGTTTGGGTAGGTTTATTGTGCACACAAGAGTCACTGGTTCGTCGTCCAACAATGACAAGCATCGTTCAAATGCTTAAACAAAAGGATACTCCATTGCCTCCTCCATCGAGGCCTCCATTTATGGACGAATGGATGGAGTTAATGTCACCTTCGGCAGGCTTGACCTCTCGCCGCCAATCCATACAAAATCTTCATAGGATTTTAGATGATGGTTTAGTATTAATTAATTAATTAACTCATTAATTATCGTGTAATCACATGCTCAATACTAACTTGTATTATTTGTTTACTTTTTTTTTTTTTTTTCTTAGCTTTATCCCATCACTTAGAATTTTGTCCAATCAAGACCCCCACCATTAATTAATTAAACAGGGACCTCCTTTTTGGCCTTCTAGATGCATATTTTTCTTCACACTTCAATTTTTATTATTAGCACCGTATTCGATGGATGTTAATCTAATCGTTGAAATTAGTCAATAATCAAATAGATAATTAATGAGTCGGCAGGGTTAATAACATAAATCAAATAGATAATTAATGAGTGGATTAGCACACGAAGAAGAATTGTTTAATTAAAGGCTCAATTATGTTAAAGTGAAAAAGGAAGAATCTTTTCTTGTGTCAAAAGCGACATAGTTTATACTCGCAAAACAAGAGAGAAAAGAATTAAAGTTAAAAGCATTCCTCCCTTCGATTAAAGATGGATGGACTTGGACCGTTCACTTCCCATCCCAATCGTTATCTTCACTTTCACTTCCAGCTAAATATCCAACTTTATTTCTGTTTCAAACGAGAAAGTTTGTACTGCTTCTAGATTCATATCTAAGGCTCTAAGCCGAAGCAACCCACCATTATCATTTTGTTTAAGGTAATACTAGATTTATAATACAATTTTACAAATTTTTTTTCACAATTACGACGTGACAGCTTGCAATTGGTCAGACAGAAAATTTCATTAAAAACTAATTACGAATTATCACATCGCGATTATGAGAGAAAGTTTGTGAAATTGAATTATAGGTATATCTTTTATTTTTTGTTTTATATATAACACAAATTGTTGCCAACTTTTTCATATACAGACATATAATTGTTGGAAATTTTTATTA
>WYDK02000017.1:2792417-2802558 GCA_009867345.2 Toxicodendron radicans
TTGGTCTGTAACAAATTAATTGTATGTCTTATTGTTTAGGTTGATAATAGCATAAATGTTCAAATTTTATTTTTATACATACATTAAATGTGGGCATATGCAGCTACATAAATTCAGTTAATATTGTAGCTAGGGTATCTCATCATAGAATTCAATGTTTTATTTTTTGTTAGACAATATGTGGCTTCATATCCACCCTTCAAATCTAAGTCCATGAACTTTTGATGTAACATTTGTCACCTCTGAACCGTCAATTCCCCAAATTAAGCACCAAAAAAGAAACATAGTATATATGGTAACGGATAATGTTTGATATTTAATTTTCACTTTTTCACTCTGCATTGGATTGGACTGACTGATTCGTTAAAAACATGAAATTTTCAAACCAACTACTTTAATTAATTTTTTATTTTTAATATTTAATTCAATTAAAACAAAGAAGGAAGCACTCACCTCACCTTCTACTCAAACCTTTTCTCTCTCATTGCTACCCTATATATACACCGCTTCCCATCTCAGTTTCAGCATCATTCATTCAACAACAAAAAATAAAAGTCAAGTTTCAAGATTTCATTAACACAAAATCACAAGCTTTCAAGATCACAATCTACTTTGATTCCATTCTCCTTTTTCAGTTCCCCTACTTTCTCTATATAAACAACCTTTCTCTCTTTCTCATCTCACCACAAATTGTTATTTCCTTCTCTTTGATTTCTCTGTAGCTGAGACTTTTTTTATTTTCTTCAACAACAATGGCTCCAAGTCTGACCAAAGGTAGCTCTGATGTCACCACCCTCGTTGATGGCTGTAACCAGTCCATGGTTAGCCTCGAGGGATCGAAACTCATGGCGAACGGCCATATGTTTCTCTCTGACGTTCCTGATAACATCACTATTACTCCTTCTCCCTACACCACCGACAAGTCGGTCTCCTCCTTTGGATCCTTTGTGGGATTCGACACTGCCCAGCCCAGCAGCCGCCACGTGGTTCCCGTTGGGAAACTCAAGAACTTAAGGTTCATGAGCATTTTCAGGTTCAAGGTTTGGTGGACGACTCACTGGGTCGGCTCCAACGGGAGAGACCTTGAACACGAGACCCAGATTGTGATTCTGGATAAATCAGACTCGGGCCGGCCCTATGTTCTCCTTCTTCCTCTCGTTGAAGGGCCTTTCCGGGCCTCTCTCCAGCCAGGAAACGACGACAACGTCGACATTTGCGTCGAAAGTGGGTCGACGAAAGTTTCCGCCGCCGCCTTCCGAAGTGTACTCTACGTGCATGTTGGTGACGATCCCTTCAACTTGGTGAAGGAAGCCATGAAAGTCGTTAGACTTCATTTAGGAACTTTCAAGCTTTTGGAGGAAAAAACACCTCCAGCAATAGTCGACAAATTCGGTTGGTGCACGTGGGACGCATTTTACCTTTCGGTGAATCCGCAAGGCATCATGGAAGGCGTCAAGGGTCTCGTCGATGGTGGGTGCCCACCCGGACTCGTGTTGATCGACGACGGGTGGCAGTCCATTAGCCATGATGAGGAGCCCATCACCAAAGAAGGTATGAACCAAACCATTGCAGGAGAACAAATGCCATGCAGGCTACTAAAATTCCAAGAAAATTACAAATTCAGAGACTATATAAGCCCAAAGAGCTCGGGGAATAGCAGCAAGGGCATGGGCGCGTTCATTAAAGACCTCAAGGAAGAGTTCAAGAGCGTCGATCAAGTTTACGTGTGGCATGCGCTGTGCGGATACTGGGGCGGCTTGAGGCCTAACGTGCCTGGATTGCCGGAATCTAGTGTCGTGAGGCCAAAACTTTCTCCGGGATTGGAGACGACGATGGAGGATCTGGCGGTTGATAAGATCGTCAACACCGGAGTGGGGCTGGTTCCACCGGAGATCGTTGATCAAATGTACGAAGGGCTTCACTCACATTTGGAGAAAGTTGGAATTGATGGGGTCAAGGTTGACGTTATCCATGTAAGTTAATTTCTTCTGAAATTATATTGAATTTAGTTTTAATTTTTATTTTGATTTAGATTAATGATGACTTCTGGGTTTTGGATAATGCTGAGTAAGCTACCAGTTTAGACAAACAAACTGTATTGAAAATCTCTTGGTTTTCAGTTACTTTTGACTTGTTTGGTCGGCACGTTACTGCCATTTTGTAACTATACGCCACGTGTTTCAAACAAATTATGTTTCTCAAAAATCTAGTTGAGACTTCTGAAATTAAGTGGGTAATCGAGGTGGGTCCTTTACTAACTCCTATATGGATTATTCTGTAATTTTGACAGCTTTTAGAGATGTTGTGTGAGGATTATGGAGGCAGAGTGGATCTTGCGAAATCATATTTCAAGGCTTTAACAGAGTCGGTGAAAAAGCATTTCAAGGGCAACGGAGTAATTGCAAGTATGGAACACTGCAACGATTTCATGTTTCTTGGAACAGAGGCCATCACTCTTGGCCGTGTTGGTACGTTACGTCAATTTTATATTGTCACATAAACCAAGGCATTTGACCGTGTTTAATTTGGTCTTATAATATCTGATTCAATTTAATATTTTTCTTTCACATATTTGGAAGATTACCCAGACTCCAAATGCTTCTTCCTAATAGGACCAACCACCACGTTTACATGTTTAAATACCCAAGTCATTAACTACTCAACTAATTAGTATGGACGGTTCTATTTTTTTATTCTTTCCCACTTCCTTGAAGCACGCCAAGATTTTCGCTCAAATATCTTAACTATTTTGTGTTACAAAATACTTCTGTTAAATTTACCTAAAGAGACCATCAACATCAAGTGAATAGCAAGCCTGATAAAACTTGCTGATTTTGGTTGGGCCAGGCTGATGTTTTTTGTTAATTGTTTGGGCAACAGGTGATGACTTTTGGTGCACTGATCCATCTGGTGATCCCAACGGTACTTTTTGGCTGCAAGGGTGTCACATGGTGCACTGTGCCTACAACAGCTTGTGGATGGGAAACTTCATTCACCCAGATTGGGATATGTTCCAATCTACTCACCCTTGTGCCGAATTTCATGCGGCATCCAGGGCCATTTCTGGCGGTCCAATTTATGTCAGTGACACTGTTGGCAAGCACAACTTCCCCCTGCTCAAGCGCTTAGCCATGCCTGATGGTTCCATTCTCCGGTGTGAATACTATGCCCTTCCCACCAAAGACTGCCTCTTTGACGATCCTCTCCATGATGGAAAGACCATGCTCAAAATTTGGAACCTCAACAAAGTTAGTAAATTTTGTTACAATGTGTGAATGAATTCGTTTTCTCAAATTTATGTGTTTGAGGATTCATTTATTTTCTTTACTCTTCACCAGTACACTGGAGTTATCGGAGCATTCAACTGCCAAGGAGGAGGATGGTGCCGTGAGACTCGACGCAACCAATGCTTTTCTCAATATTCTTACAAGGTGACAGCCAAGACTAACGCTAAAGACATTGAATGGAACAGTGGGAAGAACCCCATTTCCATTGAAGGAGTTGAAGTTTTCGCCATGTACTTGTCTGAATCCAAGAAGCTGGTTCTCTCCAAGCCAACCGACGACATTGAAATTTCCCTGGAGCCCTTCACTTTCGAACTCATCACTGTTTCTCCAGTCACCGTTTTGCCTGGAAAGTCTGTGCAGTTTGCTCCAATTGGCCTGGTGAATATGCTCAACACTGGCGGTGCTATCCAGTCCTCGTCTTACGGTAGGAGTTCTGTGAAGATTGGAGTTAAGGGAAGTGGAGAAATGAGAGTGTTTTCTTCAGGGAAACCGAGAGCTTGCAAGATTGATGGAGAAGACGTTGTGTATGAATACGAAGGGAATATGGTTGTTGTTCAAGTGCCATGGTCCAATCCTTCTGGTTTATCAGTAATTGAGTACTTGTTTTAGTTTATATGTAATTGGCGTATTTAATCTATCGCTAATTGTTATGAAGTAACTTAGCAATAACTATAAGTAATTGCTAAGTGGTTAATTTCTCCAAGTAATAAAGTACAGTTATTACTAATTTCTCTTTCCTTTTGGGATGAATTTTCACTTGTGCTTCTACTTCCCTTGATGGCTTTCCTGCAATAGTCTGGGTGGTTAATTTCTCCAAGTAATAAAGTACCGAGAGCAAAGATAAATAACAAGCAAATTCAATAAGAATACTGTTAAAAGAAACTTATTTCATTACCAAAAGAACTAGAAACAGGATCCATATTCTGTAATTTTCAAGTAACATAAACCATAAAAGGAACTTTATAATAGTAGTATTAATTCTGATCCCCTTTCTGCTCCATACTAGTACTAGTGAGTCTTGCAAAATAAATCAAAAACAATCTCTAATTGTTTCTGAATCACCGGCATTTCATCCTGTGCGACCATCACCAAAGCGACCATCATCGCTGCACACCTCATGATGCTGCAAATTGAACCAAACATTGTGTATCAAAGCCAATGAATCTAAAAGTATAATCTGCAAATATTGGCAACTGTTGCAGCTTCATATACATGTTGTGGTTATTTATAGAGGCATCTCTTAAATTAAATAACTTGACTCTTGAACTCTTCTAGAATCCAACTGTAAAATGCACTGCCTTTTGAGGTTCCCCAGTTCTCTCATAATTCATTTTCCATCTCCATGCATGGATTTAGGACTCTGACTCTATGAGGAACCAATAAAAGTTGTAATTAAAATTTCTTTTTTTATCTGGTGTTTGCTGCGTCTTTTTGGGATTTGCTTGTTGGCACCTTGGTGGCGGCACCAATTAATGCTGGTCAAATTTTTTAATAATTTTATTAAAAAAATAAAAGAGATATTTTATCATTTAATCGCTAATGGAATGAATATTCTTCCTTCTTAATACTGCTCTTGTTGAATAATTATCTTATTAATCCTCAAATCAAATATTAGATAATTGTCTGAAAATCAGATCGGGCCTTAACCCGGGTAAAGACCCGGGTCTCGGGTTGATTGGTCTAACCAACCGATGACAAATACAGCAAACACACCACTGTAAAATTTAATTAGTTCTTACATGTTTGAAATACAACAAAAACACTCTTACAATCTGAACCGGATCGGAAATGATGTCGGTTCCTGGTTGGACCGGTCCAAGTTTCAAAACAGTTGATATTAGGATGTGGATTTCTATTACCATTTTCATTATATTTTCTATCAACCAAAACAATTTTCAATTTCTCCTGATCATAAATCAAGAACAATTAGTATATTTATTTATTTGTTTAGGGAACAATCTTTCTTGTATTTGATGCACATATAACTGCCTTATGAAGGTGCATTTGTCATATATACGCAATGATGTGATGCACCTTGATGATTGTATGTGCATCGACATGGAAATTTACATGGGACAGTCTCACCAACTTCATAAGTTTTGTGTTTATTGTCAATTTGCCTTTCTTCTTCGATTCATCAGTGGTCGTCAAGGCGTCAACTCTTCGACAACCGTCCGTCAATACTACGGTATCAAACGTAAAATGGAAACTATAGAAACCGAACAAGATCTTATTTGAATAAACAGAACAACTTCCATATATATTCTCAAAAGTTTTTCTAGCTACAGACTTGGAGATATTGCGAGGCACAAATTTGTCTTTGACAACGCAGTTGCAATTAAGTCGGCCCAAAATTTTCATGGCTGAGAACATGGGCCTAGTTTTGGCCCAATCCATAACAAATAAGACGATTAAAAGAGCCGAATTGATAATTACAATTACGTTACGCTAATTATGCTGCAAAGCAACAGCTAACACTCTAATTAACCAAATGCTTCTTATTTCCGTCGTAACTAAGAAAACCCAAACCAAAACTCACTCAAATCCGTACCTCCAAAACCCCGACGTCAAGCCAAAACCAATAACAGTAATAATAATAATAATAATAATAATAATAGTAATTCACTAAACTCTCACAAATTTATTTCCTTCAATCCTCCTCTTTGCGATGAATACGTCGCAGTTTATGGATAAGCAGATTATGGATTTGACATCCTCCCAGATTGGCACCAGCCCCAACAGAGACAAGGACAAAGACTTCATCAATCTAATGAACAATCCGCAGCACGATGAGGAAGATCATGATTTGAATAATGGGAATGGGATTGGGATTGGGATTCACAAAGAAGAGATCGTACCCAGTTACGATTTTCAGCCGATTCGTGGCGGATTGTCTCAATCGCTTAATTTTGATTCTGCCTCTACTGCTAGGGTTTGGAATTCTGCTGATAATAAACCTAAATCTCCTATCAGAGTAATTTACTTCTCTCCTTCTTTCTGTTTGTTTGTATTTGTATTTGAACTGTGATTGTTTTTGGTTTTGTTTGAGTTATAGTGGGTTGGATTGATTGATTCATTTGGTGGTTGAGTTGTTGCTGATTAAATTTCTGCTTTGAAGGTTTTTCTTTGTTAAATTGCAGGATTTTTTTTGTAAGTCTTGTGAACTAAGTACTGTAACATTCGACATGGACTTGGTTAGCAATTGACTTTGGATGTAACTAGGATGTTTTTTTATGGGACATAAAATCATCTAAAAGATTTTAGTGCGGTAATGTTACCAGGATTTTGCTACCGGCAACAGAGTAGTTCAAATTCTTTGATTGTGTTGCTTTTGTAATGATCAGTTTTGGAATTGCTGGTATCTAGTTGTCGATAGAGCTGAAATGAACACAATAGTTCAGGATTTGTTTATCTTAATTTGCGAGGCTGTTGACTGTGTGCTGTGAAGAAAGCTCTTTAGGAGTATTTTAGTATAGCAGTTGCCATCTTTATGATTCACACCTAACATACATTATTGAGACTTTTGATTTTTTTATCACCTGAGCCAAATGGAGGTCTCATCACTAATCGTTATGTGTAGTTGGAGTGTTTATTTATTTTTATTAAAAATTGGTGAGATTTACATGATGTACATGTGAGTTATTAGTTTAGTTTTGTCATTTTCATATATTGAAATTTTTGGTTGCTTTAGACTTTGTTTTCTTCCCTGTGCTATGGATATTTTCTTGTGAGTTCTGCTATTTTGTTGCTTGGGAGCCAATTGTGATGGAGTTTGTATTTAACTATATCTGCATACTTCTTCGTTTTGTACAGAATTATAGCTCTCTTGACTCAGTAGAACCTGCAAAATTCATTTTGGAGAAGGACCGTAATTCTTCAGATGGCACTATAGTGTCAGAGATTGATCAAACGATAAAAAAGTATGTTGATGATATGCTGCATGTACTAGAGAATGTCAGTGCTCGAATAACTCAGTTGGACACAAGAACCCGCAACCTTGAGAATTCTATTGATGATTTGAAGGTATCTGTCGGAAACAATCATGGAAGTACTGATGGAAAAATGAGGCTGATGGAAAATATTCTGAGAGAGGTATCTTCTTCACTGTCCCTTGTTCACTGCCTTGGGTAATTAGTTAGAATTAGGTGCATCTTATCAGAAGGTAGAATTACTTGTATCTTATACAAAAAGTGAGAATTTATGTATCTAATCAGAAAGTAGAATTAGGTGGTTTTGTTGATGGCATATGTTAACTTGATTAGAAATTCAGAATTCTCACTTCAAATGGCCCTCTGTTCCTAATAAATTTTAAGATTTGTGCTTAGGTGGGAAAGGGCTGTTGGATTGTTTTTTTCTTGGAGGGTTTTTGTAGTAAGGATTAGTCACATATCTGTAAGGGCTTAGTTAGACAAATATTGGCACATGCATGGTTGTATAACTTTTCTCCTCCTTATGGCTTTTTGAATTCTGGACACTTGGTCTACTTTTGTATAATTAGAAGGATGATGTTTTACAAGTCTAAGCAACATTTAACTATCCTGATTTCAAGTCATGTGCAAAGTGCTTACTTCTTTTAAACGCTTAACTTCAACATCCTCAAGTGTTACATTGTCTAATTGGGATCAGCTTTCCTGAGTTCTAGGCCGCTTAATTTAGTGTATAATGCTGACAGATGGATTTTTTGGAAACAAATTGTCTTAATTGATACCTGAAGTCACTAGGTAAGTGAATCTCAAAAAATTGCCTCACCATTGAAGCTTTCTGGCAAAGCACTCATTCTCACCCCACAACTTCATGCTGATTCTTGTTAACTTTTTATTCATCAAAAGAGGCCATCTTTCAATCTTATCATATCATATAATTATATATTGAGTTAATCCTCACCACTTATATATCTAAATTTGTCATCTTTTTCCCCCTTTGAGAACCTAAGAATTGATATGAAAAGCAGGAGTAGCCTTTTGTTGCTTCCTTAAGTGCTAGGATATTGAATTCTTGTGGGACAAAAGCTTGACTCATTATCCATACCAGCTTATGTTTATATTGTTAAATTGATCATAATGTTGTGTTTAATGTTTGTCATCGATCAAGTGCAGGTACAATCAGGGGTCCTGGTTTTGAAGGATAAGCAAGAAATAGTGGAGGCTCAGCTACAGCTTTCAAAGCTGCAAGTGTCAAAGGTAGATCAGCAGTCAGAAAGCCAGAGCTCTGGTCATGTAGATGCTGCGCAACAAGCAGCATCTGCTCCCCTGCAATCTCACCTACAGCCTCCTCCTCCTGTTACTTTTCCACAGTCAGTTCCTCCTCTTCCTCCCACTGTTGTTCCTCCTCCACCTGCTCCCCAACAGAATCTGCAACCTCCAGTTCAGCTCCCAAGTCAGTTCCCTCCAAGCCAGATTCCTTCAGTTCCTCATCGAGAAACTTATTTTCCACCCCCGGGTCAAACTCAAGATGCTCCAAATCAACAATACCAAGTTCCTCCAATTCAGCCGCAACACCCCCCTCCTGCAGCACCACCACCACATCAACCATATCAACCTCCACCACAGCCACAGTACTCTCAGCCACCCCACCCACCTCAACTTCAATCTTCACTAGGCCACCTTTCTGAAGAGACAGCTTACATTCCTCCTCAGAACTATGCACCGAACCTTCGGCAGCCTCCTTCTCAGCCACCAAGTTCCCCTCCCTCCCAGCAGTATTATGGGGTTCCTCCTCCTCCTCCTCCCCATATGTATGAGCCACCATCCAGCAGATCCAGTTCTGGGTTTCCTACAGGTTATGGGCCACAATCTGGGCCTAGTGAACCATACCCCTATGGTGGACCACCTTCTCAGTATGGTAGTGGTTCCACAATGAAACCACAACAACTCCCTACTGCCACACAACAGAGTGGTGGAAGTGGCTATCCTCAGCTCCCAACTGCTCGTGTGTTACCACATGCACTTCCTACTGCTTCTGGGGTTAGTGGTGGCTCGGCTTCTCCTGGAACTGGAAATAGGCTTCCTGTGGATGATGTGGTTGATAAAGTGACAAGTATGGGATTCCCCAGAGACCATGTTAGAGCAACAGTTCGCAAGCTGACAGAGAATGGCCAGGCAGTTGACCTGAACATAGTGCTGGATAAGCTAATGAATGATGGGGAAGTCCAACCTCAGAGAGGTTGGTTTGGTCGGTAGCATGGTATCCTTTATTCATAGTGATGTATAGAGTTTACTACTTCTTGCTGGATGATTTGCCGAGAAGAACTGTTGCATGGAATCTGGGGTTCTCTACCCTTAGGATTCCTTGGTTGCTTTTATTTTGATTTTTTTGTTTGGTCACTTCGGAGCTGTTTATCTTGCTTATCAGACTTTGGGTTTGTGACTGCCTTTCGTTCATTCCATTTTGTGTATACTAACAATAATTTGAAGTGCATTGTTCTCATTTAATTGTAAACTGTCATCTTCTGGTAGAGTAACAGGATTACGTTTAGTTCTCTGAAATGGACCTTCCAATGATTGAAGACAAGATACGAATTCAGGAGTGGAAGAATAAGATAGGAAGTTGCTGTTTTAAAAAAGTGCTAGGCAGGTTGAACTGGCAATGAATATTAGAATTCCTCCGGCAAATGAAAATTTTCTATTGTGGTCTATACGACAACTAATATTGGTTTCAACTTACTAGGAGTTCAAGTTCTTTGTATTTTTGTTCTGCAGTTGGTTCCAGATGGGCATTAAGTGGCAATCCCGCATCAAAATTACACTGTATCTAAACAATTAGGGCTTTTGTAGATCATTGGACCAACACTACTAGAATGTATATAGAAAATATAAAAAAAATTTACTTACAAATATTAGAATAAATCAACATTG
>WYDK02000017.1:2802658-2816277 GCA_009867345.2 Toxicodendron radicans
TTGGACCAACACTACTAGAATGTATATAGAAAATATAAAAAAAATTTACTTACAAATATTAGAATAAATCAACATTGTAATAGATCTCGATTACAAGTGTGTTAGGGCAGTACTTTTATACAAAAGAAAAGTAAAAGAATAATTCTTTAAAATGAACTTGAGACAAGTATCTAGTATATCTATTAGTTGTATTTTTATGATGTATTTATGGTTGTTTATACATATATAATTAATTAATTAATTTTTAAGGAAATGTTTTTATTTCATTAAAACAATATAAACATAAATACATAAAACATTTCTTTTAAGAAACTATTTGAAAGTACCTAAACATTCCCGACTGGATTATTAATTTCAAAATTTTCTTTATTTTATTATTATCAAAATGATCACCATTAAATAATCCCTAATAAAATGAAACATACAAAGTACAAACCCGTATGAATTGTAAAATTTGGTAATAGTTGTACCCACCATAAATTAAATAATTAAATTATTACCAAAAAAGTCTATTCCCACATTAAAAGAAATGATTTGGCTCAGTTACTCGGTATAACAACAATTTTTTTTTTTTAATATATTATATATACATAATAGTTTAAGGGCCTTTATGAATTTGAGAGAACCCATGGGATTAAAAGGAGATTTTCCCTTCCCGTTAAAGGGCCTTATGGATTTAACAAAACTTATGGGAATAGAGGATCATTTTCCCCCTTCTCGTTATCGTCCTCACTTGGTTTTATTATTTATTAATTTCAGTTTTGGTACAGACGACCGTCGTCCCTCTCCTTCAAAAATCCTGTGTTGCTCTTTTACAGCTTCAAACAATTAAACGAAACAAACCAAAACTCACACTCACCAAAACCTTCTCTATCTCCAATTGCCCCCTTGATTACCTCTTTATTTACGATCCTGCCCCTCCTCTCTGACAATTATTTTTTCTCTCTTCCAGAAATGACCCCCTCCGCCGCCTAATTACCCTCCTCTCTATTCAACGCCCTCCCGGAATCAATTTCTAATTGAATGAGGGTGCTCAACGCCTTCCTTCACTCAATTCTTCTAGAATATTCTGTAAGATGTTTATTTATTTTCGCTTATTTATTTTCATTCTACATTAATTCGTAATCCAAAACTTAGATTATTGTCTTTAATTTAATGATTCATGAATTTTTTTTTTGCCTAATTTCGTGAATTAATCCGTTTAGTCACTCATTTTGATAGTATATGTTTATGTCCATATCTCTGTTTGTTAAAACAATCTTGTTGATTATTTTTTTACAGTGTAGGCTTTTATTCCTAGTTTATTTTATCTAATGTTGTGTTTCTGAATAATTTTTTCTATGATTGTGGATTCAAGTAGCTTAAAGATTGTTGTTAGAGATTGGAATTTGATATTAGTTATTCATAAGAGTAACAAGTTTGGGTGCCGTTAGCAATCTTTGAATGTGCTTTGAAAAGCTGTTAGCTTTCGTTCGCGCGATATTGCATCTATCAAAGCTGGAGTATATTGACTTAGACTGTATCTTGCTCAATTGTAGCTTGGAAACATTTTTATATTGGGTACTTAGTTGTGTGTTATTATGTTTCAATCGATAGAAATTTGTGGTAATCGCAATCGTTTTGATATGTTTTGGTTCTGTTTTTGTCAACGTCACTAATGGGAAGCTTACCAATAGTGTATGTTCCAGGTAGATATGCTTTTATTACCATTTATTTTATATACTCATTTCGGAATTGCTGTCTTGTGTTTAAAAGGAGTGAATGGTGATGATTTTGTGTGTATCATATCTTTATAAGGTTGGTCTTTAGCGTCCACGTAGCTTGTCATTTGGGATATACGGTTTTGGCCCTATTTTTGTGTTTTGTTTTCTTGGGCATTGATTGTATTCTTTGTGTAATACAGATTATTGGATTTGTATTGCGTGTTATGATGCTAAGTTGTTATCTACCACCAAAATGGCACTGAAAAACTAGTTTACTTGGTAGTGCTTTATTTAACGAACTGAGGCTCACGATTACTTAGATTTGGAGTTGTGTTTTGTTTAAAGATTTCAATTGATTTTTACTTATTAGTTGATACTAATATAAGTTCGCCGTGATTTATTTTTAGCATTTGTATTTGGTAACCTAATTATCAAGTTTGTCATTAGCATGATATGAACTGGCAAAAGCAAGAGTGAGCTGTGGACATTCGAAAACATGCTGTAGAAGCCTCAAGCATTGTCTTTTTTTAGTAGAACATTAATTGTATATTAGAAGACGAAACAATTTTAACCATATTTCCTTCCTAGTTGCTAAATTTTGAATTGGAACTGCAATGACATGAAAGTGGAAGAATGAAATTTTTTGCTGATATAAAGGGGTTTTTTATTTAGAGTAAATAAAAATAGTAAAGAGTATGTCAGACGTGGCTTATTAGAAAAAAATGAGGCAGCAAGATTTTGATTTAATAAATCATGTCAAAGTAGAGAACTTTGTAGGCTTATTAGCTCTGTATAGGGATGTCTTATCAATGTTCATGTTTAAAATTTTGTGAAATACGTGTTTGTGGTTTGTTTTAATCTTGTAATTTATGGTATGAGTTTAAAGGCAAACATTATTACCAAAAACTTTGCATGATTTGCAATGTGAAATACTAGTGCTTATTTTAATAAAAATGACAATAGCCTGTAGGAGGTTTCCACTAGTTAAGGATGCATAACTTTGACTTACTGACATGGACACAACTAGTGTTTCTGACACTAATATTCATTGTATTGTTGGAACAGTTGATTTATTGTATTAACACACTTTTGTTTTTGGGCAATAATATTTAAATGGATTTGTATGTACAATTTTTCTTTTTATTTCTTTTAAAATTTTTATTTTTATTTTTTATAAATAATGGTGTTAACTTTATGGTTTAAGTATTTTATAGAAGTCTCTTGTGGCATGTGACATAGATGACTTTACCTGCCAATTGTTGATGGAAAACTTGGCCTGCATTGTGTTGACTCTTAAGGTTTCCAAAACTTCTTCCCACTGGCTTAGATGATTTTCTTTTAACACTCTAGACATTCTCAAAAAATATCGAATGGATATATACATATAAATTTTCAAACTAGCTCAGGGAAGTTTTTGTGACGAATTTGTGGATCTTTCTACACCTTCTTGAAGTACTAGAATAATTAATTATTATTTTTATGAAATGGCATCTTTGTGAACTTACTTGCCTGAGTTCTCAACATTGTGGCACATGTTTTTCTTTGCTTGCATATGTGCCTTGCTGATATGTGATGCAGTACACCTATATATTTATAACCTATTAAGGGATGACAAAAAGATGCATTACAACTATAATGATTTCTGTTGATCAGCTGCATCAACCCTACTTGTCAAAAAATATAAAAAAAATGTTGCTTTCAGCTCTGCATCTTGATGATTTTAGAATAGCTTAATTGGGCTTCTGATTTAAGAATTAAATATTGTTACCAAGTGCCTACCCCATGCTGGTTTCATTTATTACGTGATAATTCTGAGACAATGAGTAGCTGATTGATTATTGAAATTACATAAAGTTCTTGATTTAACATTTAATGGTAAACTACTCGATCACTGTGATTGTTAGCAGGCAGTTTGTTGTCATCTCAGGCAAAGATCACATGAAATACTTCTTGTAAAAAAGAAAATAAAAATAAAAAATTAAATATCATTAAATACCCATAACTTCACTGTTGGTATCCAGATTGCCCTGATCTAGATTTTATAAATATCAGTTTCTGAATATATTTTTTGGACCAAATCTGTCATATATTTTTTGAGTGCAAAGAATAAGGACAATGAGTGATAACTGCTAAGTTGATGGAATGTGGAAACTCTGAGTCAGCCCTATAAAATATCTACAGCATAGTATACTAGATTCTATTTTTGGTAGTTTCTTTCTATGTACTTGATTATTAGTGGGTAACTTTTGAATTAGACGATTGTGCTTATTAAAATTTTCTTGTATTGATTAAAAAAACACCTCCTTTCGAAGTAATAACTTGGTTATAACATGTAATTTATCAATTTAACTAGCCAGCTTTATCTTGTCAAGGTATAAACTGTAATGTTACTTTCCTGATGCATGACAAATATTAAAACAATTTTGGTTTGACAACTAAGTATACTTAGATTGGAAAACAGGAACAATGAATTTGAAAAGTTATTTCCCTGGAAAACATGTATGGAAATGAAAACTAGCTCAGAATTGATAGATACTGAATATATAGTTTTCAAAGAGATTTTTCTGTTAGAACGTAGCTAAGGTTTATGCAATATTATCTTCTTTTATAGGTTAGAACCTATGTACCATGAACTTACCGTCTGCTGTTGGCCCTTTATGTGTTTGTCTAAAGATCCCCATTGAGAAGGGGGAAGATCCTGTTTCCATAATCATATTTCCCAATTCTAGCACTTTGAATATTGATAGTTTGTTTAATATATTAAATAGTTTCATTTGCCTTCTAGAAACATTAGTGAAGTCTGTTTAATTTAAAATTCCATAATTGCTGCCAGTAGTACAAATGTTAATAAACAACCACATGACGAAGACTGTTGCACATTATGTTGAATGAAAAAATCTGCTTTTTTATTTGATTAAACTTTTAGTCTCATCAGTTTTTACCTTTCCTTAATCTTCTTCCCGCTAAGACCCTGAGGTTCCTTAGCAACATTAGCTCTAGTATGTTTTGAGGTTGAAGACGTAAGATACACAACTGATCAACTAGAGATAGTAGAGATGACTTGGTTTAGTTGACCTTGTAAATTTGGGGCATGACAACTTCTTGAGCTAATCGTAGTTCTAATGTTACTATTGTTTACATCTTGAGTGACCCAAGTGTATTTTGGCTCTTAAGCAGTCTAAAAGCTAGTGATGAAACTATTCTATAACATGTCAATGTTGAATGGTTAATAAGAGTACACAGTTTCTCTTGAATGATGCTGCAGTATCTGCATCAATATTTTCGTGTGTGCCAAAGATTGCATCAATTTTCTTCATGTTGTGGACAGTGGACAGTTTCCTGTTAAATCTGGAAGCTTGGGGCACAGGGTGGGTTGGGGATTGATTATCTGCTTTTTAATAGTTTTAACATCTTTTTCTACTAGATATTTCTGTACTTTGGTATTTAATTGACCTCATTGACTTTATGCTTTTTCCTATTCCATTATCTCTTGCCACAGTAATCATGGTTGGTTGTACTTTCTATTTTTTTTAATTTGATAATTTAGATTCACTTTAAGATTCATTTTTTATAATATTTTGCTTTCTTGTATGCTTTTATGCTCATGGGTTTAGATTGATGCAAATGGAACCTTGACAATTTCAATTTGTTTATTGTATAACAAATTTCATCAATGAATGCTGTTTATCCATTGTGATTGCTTACCTTGACTTGTTTTTACTGTTTTTAGGTTTCCTCCAATTGCTGAACTTTTCCTGGCAACCAAAGTTGTTTTGTTGGTCTGTCTGGTCAGAATTTGGAACTTTTGATGCAATAAAACAGCCTTTTTATTTGAAGAGGATTAATGGAGCTAAAAGTTTCATCTCCTAAGCAAGCAAGTCTTTCTCCACCTGATTGTGTTAGTGATCCTGAAGAGAAGGAACTTAGTGATGAGGATGATGATGATCGCAACCATAAGCATCGTAGGCGGGAGACGCGGTCTCAGTCCTTGGAGAGAGATTCTATGGAACAAGTATATACAAGGCCATATAGAAAGCGCAACAAACCTTTTGAAAATGGGCATCCTTTCAGGGAAAATGAATCTCAAGCTAGTGAATCCTGGAAAAGTTATAACATGTCTTCGTTAGAGAAAGATCTTACAGCAAAGTTTGAAAGAAAACGCCCTGGATTAGCACCGCTATCCCGAGCACCTTTTGATTTAAATCAAAGAATGAGGGTAAACCAAACATATTATGGAGACCCTGGGCCTGGAAGGGGAAGAGGGAGGGATTCTGGTTCCTGGAACCAACGTGATGCTAGGTTCAGCTCTGTTGATATTGCTTCTCAAATGGTTCAGCCAGCACCCGTTGCACCTAGTCTCTTTGCTGGAAGGGGCTTGCCTAATGTTTCGAATTCACAAAGTGCATCATGGAGTGCATATGGATTAATTCCAGGTTTACCAAATGGTGGCTTAGATACACTCCATTCCATTAGTTTGCAAGGGACACTTAGACCTTCTTTGAGTTCTTCATTGAATATGGGCATTACTCGTCAACGGTGTAGAGACTTTGAGGAGCGTGGATTTTGTCTGAGGGGAGACATGTGCCCAATGGAGCATGGTGTCAATCGTATTGTTGTTGAAGATGTTCAGGTATGTGTATTCTAAATTTTCTACTTGTTTTTGGGGAACATCGGCCTTTTGACATTGCATGATACTTGGATAATTTGTTGGGTTAATTTAAAATTTTGGGTAAATGGAAAGAAGAAAAGGGTTTTAGCAGTGCATCTCATTCAGAACAGTATTTTTTTTTTTCAGGGAATGCTTATGTATTTTAGAATTATTTGTCCACTCTGGCTTTTGTATTTTTAAAGTGTAGATTGTATAAAGTTGCTCATGATGATTCTGATCCTTGCTATTTCCTGTTCAACACCTGCTAAATGGTTGGTAAGAGCGATTTCAAGTACATCAAAAGTGGAATTCATTTTCAAATAATAATAATATGCCTAATCCTACATTGGATATGTTGGTTCCAGTTATTTGGGTTTTCCCCTATTTCTTCAATAACTAATAGTCTTTGAATATTTAATTTGGAGAAGCCCCTGGAAGATAGGCGAGCCCTGTAGATCACCAATTGCTTGGTGCTTATGGGTCAAGTTTGTTACTTGAGTAGCATCAGATGTGCGGAGTTGATGGAAACTTCTATACTAGATTATTCCGATCTCCTAGCCATTTGCTTGATTATCTGTAGTTACCAGTGAAATGTTACACTGGAGATTCATTTTCTAATTATATATTCGTGTGTGTGTCTGTGTGATCATCTCTACTATAATTAATGAATATACATTATATTTACTGTTTTGGCCCTTAAATCGTGTGCTGGAATTTCTCCTGGCTGTGATAGTTATTTAATTACTGCAATCTCTTTTGCTTGGTTGTGGATTCTTTTGTCTAATTTGTTGCATTTTGATTTTCAGAGCCTTTCACAGTTTAATCTCACTGTCCCACTTCCAAGTGCACCATTATTGGCAACACCTGCTGGACCAGGACCTCTGCCTTCAATTGGTGCTCCTTCAACTACATTGATGGTTATCAAAGGAGCTCATAGTAAAGGTAACAAGCCTGGAATAACTGATGATGGTTTGGGCTTAAATGGTGCATATTTAGATTCTGCTACTGCAGATGGAGCTGATTTGTATGATCCAGATCAACCCCTGTGGAATAATAATGGTCTTGAAACATCATCTACACTCGCAGTGCTACAGTCACCTAATGATGAAACTGAACCTTTGTTAAATGACGATTCTTCTGATCGTCATCATGTCAGGTTCGGTGATGGCGTTGATAATGAATGCCCAATGAGAATCGCTGGGTCTGCTGGTGTTTCACAGAGCACAAGTCCATCTGTTTGGGGTAGAATTGGTGGTAAAAATAGATCAAATGTGAAGGAGAAAACTGATGCAACATTAAGTTCCTCTGATTATCTTGAGAATGAGACCAAGGAAGATAAAGATACGTTATCCAGCCTTCATGGTGCTTTCCGCAGAGGAAAGCGGAGTATTGACGACGATGCTTCAAAAGCTATAAATGCATCTGCCAAGATACAGATTGATACTATGCGTAATATCCGGAAACCATCACAAAAGGCTTTGCGTACCCTATTTGTCAATGGAATTCCCCAGAAAAACAATAGAAGAGAGGCACTTTTTTCACATTTCCGCAAGTTTGGAGAGGTTGTTGACATTTATATCCCGTTAAATAGTGAGCGAGCTTTTGTACAGTTTTCCAAAAGAGAAGAGGCAGAGGCTGCTCTAAAGGCACCTGATGCTGTTATGGGTAACCGCTTTATCAAGCTCTGGTGGGCTAATCGTGATAGCATATCAGATGATGGCATAAGCAGTGGCACTAGCACATCTGTGACTCCTCGTGGTGTGACCGCGGCTTCAGTCCCAGCCCATCTGTCTGTTGCTAACAAAGTAAAGGATAATAATCTTCAATCTGCTGCTGTGAAGGGTAGTACTGCCCCTGCTTCTGATGTTTCTCTGCCTGCCTCTGATCAGCCTTCACCTGTCAATGCAAATAGTCCCAAAGTTCCACCTCCTTTGCAAAAGAAGTTGGAACTGGAGCAGTTGAAGGAGGAACTTCGAAAGAAACAGGAATTGCTGGACCAGAAGCGGAATGACTTCCGTCGTAAACTGGACAAACTAGAGAAACAAGTAACAACTATCTTCCTTACCTTCATATGAGGACTTCTATCTATATTTCTAAATAATTTCACATGTTTTTATGATGCCTGTAATTTCTTGGCTGTCATTTGGGAAATTCCTTCTTCTGTTCTCTTTTACAGGAGCTAAAATGTCAGTGTACTTACATTTGTAGTGGTTTCTGAACCCCAAAAATTGAAAGATCCATGGCTATCATGTTCTGGGTCATGAATTTACAAAACCAAAAAGTGCATATTCAATTCATTCATCAAATATGAAACTTACTGCATTTTGTTACTACGGCAGTTTCACTCAGTCGTTCTATTTATTTGTTTTATTTATGTTACGGTATTGAGAAGTGTACTTATAAGAGATCGTGTACACAAATAACTTACTTTGTTCCGTTCATCCAATAAATTTGGGATGTGAAACTGTTTATTAAGTACCTATGAAGATATCATTTCTTTACAGGGGCTGGTATTTTTTATTTTTTTTGCAGTCTGGAGGAGTCAAGGGTGAGTTGGGGATGGAGCAAGCTGCTAAGAGACCTAAAGTAGGAGTAGCAGCTGATCTTGCAAAAGGTTCAGGAAGGTCCTCTGATCCTGGTGCAGTGGCATCACCACGTACTGAAATGATGGTAGACAAGAACAAAATAGTGGACAGTGTTGTATCCCATAGTCCCAAATCAAGCACAGCCTTGGTGTTGCATGAATCTACAAGCTTCAAGCAGCACATTCGTCCATTAGCACCTGTAGGGTCTCCATTTTTGATGAATAGATACAAATTGGACAACCGACCTACCACATTTAGAATTCTTCCACCTTTACCAGCAGGTTTGGCAGATGTAAGTCTTTCTCTCCCTCCCTCCCCACACTCCACCCTGTAGTGTATGCGCTATCAATATTTCTTCACTGTGCTATGAGTAGGGGCTAGTTTTTGCTTGGTAATTTTTGTGGATGTTGAATCATAAACTCCTTGCTGTGTGGCAATGTGCTTCTTGATCATTACCCAGGAGATGAAGCATGAGAAAAGGCTTTTAGGATAATACTACGAGAATGCATTGGAGATTTTTTAATCTTTTATCACCTAGGAATACAAATGTAAATGAAAAGGGGTGAGGAAGAGATAAATCAAAGGTTTGAGTTTAATTACTATGCTTGCAGATCTGCATGTATATATTGATCATTAATATAGGTAATACCTTATAATTAGGAGTTGTGAAAGGTTATGAAGAAATTTCAGTTTGAGAGCCTCGTAATTTTGATTGCTCAAGCAATAATATGAGGAACTAGGCAGAGGCTTTTAGGGATTGGGACTTGTGAGACCTTTTAACCTTGGAACTTGAGAACAGTTAATTGAACACCTAATTCTGTGGGCTACACATAGGCTTGTTATTCTTTCCTCAGACTAAGTATCCTGTAAGAAATACTTCTATCATGCATCTTAGCTGTAAATTATCAGTTTTCTGTCAGAATGTAATATCTTTGCACTAATGTGGTCTTTCTTTTTGATTAATGCATTTACATAATCTTACTCCTAGGATAAGTTTTTTCATGCTGCATGTATGCACACTCAATCAAAAGGTAAACTGAAGCCTTTATTCCCTTCCAGGTTGCTGTCTTGAAGGAGCACTTTTCCTCATATGGTGATATTTCTGCTGTTGAGTTGGAAGACGGTGAAGTCCATGATGGTGTTAATGGGTTAGATACCGAGAAAAGTTGCTCGGCTCGTATAGCATTCACAACACGCCGTTCAGCTGAGAGGGCATTTCAAAATGGTAAATGCTGGCGAGGCCACAATTTGCAGTTTACGTGGCTGATGTCTAGTGGCTCTGGCAATGACCTGGGTAACAGAGAAAATTCATCTTCTGCTCTTAAGGGATCTTCAGATGCTGATGTTCAGAAAGAAGAAAAATCAGCCTGCAACATATCCCAGGAAGGTACTGCAGACACAGAAAATTCAACATCTGCTCATAAGGGATCTTCAGATGCAGATGTTCAGGAAGATGAAAACTTAGCGTGCATTGTTTCCCAGGAAGGCACTGCATCAGGGAATGTGGAATCTGAAAATTCAGAGAGAAGAAGTAGTGTTGAGCATGCAGAATCGCATGAAGTTTCCCAGCCAAGTCCAACCGCAATGTCTGGCGAGGAAGAGTCTGCCAAGGACAATGTTTGTTGAGCAAGGGCTGATTGTTGGATTTGTACAGTGAGGTAAAATGTTAAATCTGTCGAATACTAATTTTCAGGAGACTTGTTCTAGCAATTGCTGAAATTTGATTTTCCAATATAAGTTTTTCTTCTTTATTTCTTCTTCATGATGGGATATGTAAAAATGAAATTTTCGGAGTTTTGGACTGCCACCATGATAATGGTTAGTTGAGTGGCAAATTTGTGTTGTCTTTCAGCTTAGATGTCTAGGAGTAAAGGATAAGTTGAGAAATTCTGTTTAAATTAATGAAATGTTTACATAAAGGACATTGAAGGATCTTATTCCGTATCCAATTTATCCAGAAAATTTTGTGACAATTTCTTCGTTCGCATTACATTACATTAACATAATATTTGCCAAAGAGTTGGTATCTTTCGTAACATTGGGTATGAGACAATTAAACATATATTTTTTTTTCAATTCTACATTAAAATTTAATTTTAATTTAATATAAAACAATTGAAAATAAATTTAAATTGACTACTACAAATTAAAGTATATAAATCCGATTATTTGGAGATTGAGATTTTATAAAATATAATTCATTCTCAATATAATGTGTAAGACGAAGTACGAAAAACAATAGATCTTTGGAGGTATTAGTTTCCTGGCGATCAAAGATTGAAATTTGAATGACCACAGGAATTGAGCAACAACTTTTTGTTTTAAATTTATTTTGCTAAATTAAATAAACATTTGTTGCCACTCTTTCAATTTTCAAACGCCTAATCTCTATATCAGTCTCAAAAAACATTTCCGAAAATATTATTCCTTTACTACAACATCTGAAGAAATGTAAATCTGTAAAGATCTGAACAAGATTCATAAACTATTTCTCAACTAAATCCAATTTTTGAAGGCAAAATTTACAGAAATATCTTGTTCTACCAGATAAAACCATCCACTATTCATTGCCACTCATCTAATGATGTTCTAAACTGATTTTTGAATCAAGTTTTTTATTGATTCTGCATACTCTACTGACTACACTTTGGCGAGTATTATTCGCATTTCCATATATCACACGAATCTGACACAGTTAGGGGACTTGTCATTAGGTTACCTTGTTCTGATGTTGCTGGTGAGCAATAGTAACTTCCAAAACTTTGTCATCCACTTCACATAGTAGACTATAGATAAACTGAACCTATAATCATCTATCCAGGGAAGACAAGCCATCCCGTCAAAAGTTGCCGCTATTTTTCATTCCACATGAAGCTTGCGTTTTTCTAATTCTATTCCTTTCCATAAACCATGGATCACATACTTGCATGTAAGGCGATTTGGTGCATACCCCAGTTTCAATAACCTATGTTGCAGCCCCATCAACTTTGACAGATCACCATCTTCAGAAAAGATGCTGAAAACTGCATTGTAACTTTCAGTATCAAAAATTTGAAACTCCTTAGCAAAGAAGCCCAGCAATGATTCAGCTTTTTTAACATCCCTTTCTTTGCAGTATCCATGTATTAATGCCCGGCATATCTGTGCATCAGGTCGCACACCAGATTCAAGCATTTCTCTCAACAAGGATAAAGCCTCCTCACTTCTGCTAGTTCTACACATGCAGTGTATCAGAGATCTATATGTAAAAAGACTTGGTTTCATATTTCTATCCACTATCTCATCTTTCAGGAGTAATGCATCTGTCACAGAATCACTTTCACAAAGAGACTCGATCAATTTATTGTAGATTTCCATGTCAGGCGCAAAGCCTTCCTGAGAAATCCTTTCCAGAAGACTCTTAGCTGCAAATGGTCTATTTTCATGACACAAAGCAACTATTAGATAATTATATATATTTTTAGAAATTGAAACTCCAAATCTCTGAAGCTCTACAACCAAATTTAGAGCTGAAAGCAGCCTACCCTCTTTTCCATATCCCTCTACAATAACTTGGCAAGCATAATTATCTGGAAACATCCCATGTCCTATCATCTCATACAGCAATGATTTTGACTCTTGTATCTTTCCCTCTTTGCAATAGCCATAAATAAGAGTATTATACGAAACAACATCAGGACTCAATCCCCTATGAATCATTCGATGGAATAGCTGATGAGCCTCTTTTACATTACCTTCTTTACAAAGACCATTCATCAATGCGGTATATGTAACTAAATCCGGCAACACATTTCTCCTGTACATGATCCTATACAAATAAAACGCATCAGCTAACCTTCCCTTCTTGCAATAGCCACTAATCAGTGTATTATACGTCACCAAATCTGGAACAAACCCTTCTTCTTCCATCTTTTCCAAAAACTCATTCACCTTATCAACACCTCCACCTTTGCAAAAAACATGAGTCAAGATATTAAAGGTATACGAATTCGGGTGTATCCCAGTTCTCTCCATGTCCTCATACACATGCCAACATTGATCAATACAATTCGACTTCAGCAGCCCATTTAAAAGACAATTGCAAGCAATCACACTAGGAAGAAAGCCAACCTCAAAAGTCTTTTTAAAAGTCCTAAAACCTTCTCTAATCAAACCCACTTTTGTATAAGCCTTAATAAGCATATCAAAAACAACAGGATCCCAATTACAATCTTCAGTATGCAAAATCAAATCCTGGAAAACATCGACACTTTCTGAACTATCCTTCACCAACTCAATCAGTTCACACAACAATTTCATTGCTAGCGAGAACTTTTTATTGCAAGCCAATATATGAGCAATTAGACAATAGTTATGAGTAGTCGGCTTGATACCCAGATCATTTTTAACCCAGTAAAAGAAAGTGAGAGCTTTTACAGAATCAGATTGGCAGCGAAGCAAAACCCTTGAAATTTCGAGAGCACCCAGATGAGGAAGAAGGCTTTTTATGTCATCCTGAAGCAGGGTTAAATGAGAATTGCTCTGATTGAGAGATGAACAAATAAGATTGACTATATTGTTGGGGTTTTGTGTTTGGGGGAGAAAATGGTACAGAGGGTTTGAGAGTGATTTGGACTCGGAATCTTGTATTGCTGGTAGAGAAGAAGAAGAAGAAAATGTGTGTTTGAGTAAAGAGTTTCTATT
>WYDK02000017.1:2821633-2833754 GCA_009867345.2 Toxicodendron radicans
TGAACTTCTTACTGCTTGTTCAGAGAGGAACAAAGGGTCGACGATGAAGTGTAAAGAATATAATAATGTAAAATAAATAACAGGGGGAAGACAAATTAAAGGTGAAAAATCTAAGCAGGATACGCAGAAGAATGCAAAATTTATTTTACTGTAGATCCACGTACACTTCACATGGGATAACAATTCCTTTGTGTTTCCTATGAGACTAGGCTTCTGTACAATCTTACTGTTGAAGACACCGACTTTGTTGTAAAGGAGATGGCTGAGGTGAGGACTCAGAATTTCACAACCAATTATTTAATTACTGGTTAATGAAGACTTTATATGAATATAATTGTTTGGGAAGTCAACAGATTTACAGTGTTAATTGATTAATCTGTTCTTGTTAAAAACAGATTTAACCGATGGAAATAATGAAAGTGAAGCTGCAGATTAAGAAGCTTGAAATTTTGAGAGACAAAAAGGTGTGAAAATACTATTTTTGGAGTACCTATTTTCCTTTGTTCACACTTAGACTTTATGTTGTTTAACCCTAATTAAAGTTGGATTAGATGTAAGTGTGGTTTCCCTTTTGTTCGTGACAGTGATCGATGTTGGTTTATTTATTATAACAGATTAAGTGATGTTAATTTATGTTTTGTTTCCTCTTTTTCTTATGATAGTGATGTTAGTTGGTGTGTTAAGTTGTTAATTAACGAAGTAATTATGTGCATTTTACACTCTTGATATTCAACTAATTACATATGATCGAGGAGTATATATGGGATGAGAATGAATGAATCAATAATATACAGCTTTGATCTCAAACCCTAATCACAAATCAATCAATTTCTATGGTATCATGCATCAGATCATCATATCAGTTCATCAACATGTAAATTATGAAATTGTTTTATAAAAAAAAAGCTAGTTTTGAAACCTATCTAATTAATTGGTTTGAAGTCGGATGTCACTTTTACTTTATAAAATAAATGATATAGAAAATCTTCGAAAAATATGTTTTTATTAGAATCGATCGATGAAAACAATAGTTGAATAATAAGATCTTTAAAATTAGTTGAATTTGGATAATGATACCTAAATGACCCTTCATTAATTTTGTAGAACCGAAAGCAAGAACAACTTTGTTCACATCAGCTTTCATATTACCTAGTGCCGAGAAATGAGTGTTTGCTTGAGGAAATTAATAAAATAAGAGAACATACATGCATCTATATATATATATATGACGACCGTATATATAATGATGATACGAAATATATTTGATGTTCTTTCTGAATATTGAAAAGAGAGTACTTTAATACACGTAATATATATCGATTTGGATATATATCTAATTAAAACAACTAAGTTATCTAATAATTAGTTGGTAGCTTGTAGCTGTCGAGAGGGCACTTATAATCTTTGATATGCTTTACATAAACTATATATATATATGGTGATTAGTTGAGCAGCAAAACTGAAATGGGCATATTATAAGTTAGCTAGATCATGTTCATCATGATTTGTGCTTTCTGACCAATAATGTGTACCAAAAAAGTTGCAAGTTATTATAAAACAGAGATATAAGATTAGGTTTGAGATAGGATTCTCTGGAGAGAGAGAGAGAGAGAGAGAGAGATCAAAATCCCAGTAATCGGGTACAATACAAAGTAGCAGAATCGCTGCAGAAATTAAGTGAATGATATCTGTATGTTTTTACTTCTTCTTTAACATGCATATATAGCCATAAAAAAATGTACTGTAAACTCCAATGCATTGACAAAAACAAGGCCATGAGTCGACCACGCAACTATACCTTATCCCAGAGAGCTTAATTAATTTACTTGCAAAAAAAATTTCAAATGGCTGCACCAGATTCTGAGTGAAAATCATAATGCTTCAGCTAAAATGGCATAAAGATAAGAATAATTAATATATATATTATAAAAGGAAAAGTTTAACAAAATAATATTCTCACATAATAATATATATCACAGTCCCTTATAAGCTCATATATATAGAAAATAAGAAACCCTAAAAGGGTTCCTTATTTATAGCTCATAACTCTGCAAATACAGTGATAGATTGTCGATTATTTATGAATAATTACATGCTACCTTCACCTCTGTCATGGCCATCTCCAAAATGATCATTATTATAGGGAAAGTAGAAGCCAGAATTTTGATCACCAACAGATCCTTGTCCATGACCTGAGCTCCTTCTTGACCCAAACTGAGATGTTGCAGGCGGAACTTCATTGCAGGCATAGCGAATCAGATCAGCATTTGTGGCATCTAATTCTCTTTGGAGTCGAATGACTTGTCGTTGGAGGACGGAGATCGCTCCAACACAGCCATAGACCGGATCTTTCATCCGTGCCTCGGCTTCGTAGGCAAGAGAGTTCACTGCATCTTCCCTCTGATGAGGCATCACCTCATTCAAGAGTTTGCTAACGTTGCTTGCTCCGAAAATCTTGTGGACATTGGAAAATTTTTGTGGCTCTTCAGGAGGAAAATACGGTGCAAAAATGCAATCAGGCATGCATTTTCTCCTTAAGAACTTGCAGGCAGCACATGGAGAATTGGAATAACTGGAAGAAGCCATGATGATCTTCTCTGCAACAAAGGATTTAATTACACTTACAGCTTAATTAACTTATTAGTTAATTACCACATTCATGAATTTCAATATAATTGGAAGCTATAAAACCAGACATCTTTACTTTAGAATTATGTACTTAATTTGACTTAGTTATAGTGACAAAAACCTTTTTATCCAGAAATTCTAGCGGTATCTTGGACTATTGACATAGGTTAATAAGCAAAAACACACATGTGTTGTCTCATGGAAATTGAATCATAGAAAACACCCAACTGCTATCTCCTTTTCAACCTACTTTTTACTTTTGTGGCCTGCAAAGCAGTCTTCCTTGAAATTCATCTTGAATTTCAAGCAAAACCCTATAGTCAAAACTAACGGTATAAAAGAAAATAAAGAAGAAACATACTACACCAATATATATATATATATACACACACAACAGATGATACACAGAATACTGTGTTTGGATTATCTTGAATTTGTCAAACAGTTCCTTAATAATTTCAAACCATATATTATATTTGTCGTCCTTTAGAACTCTCCCTCTCCACACAATTTAAAATATCCACATTTAATTAATAGCTCAACTACTTGCTAATTAATATATATAGAGATCTATGCTTATTAAAGACCATATAATTAAAAACAAAGTATTTAATTAGTTTCCAAATGAAAAATGAAAATCGGAAAAGGGTTTAAACAGACAGTTACCTTTTCACAAGAAGCTAGTTAGGTTAATTTCCCAGATGGAAAAAGAGAGAGAAAAGTTTTATACCTTTGTTGATGAGTAGGCTCTTTCAAGATCCGTTGGTTGAATGTTTCCTAGGAAAAAGACTATGCAGGAGCTGCCATTGAATGGGGGGGAAATTGCTTAGGCAAGATAGGGTTTATTGTTATTGGATGTGAGAGTTTGATGAAAGAGTGAGTAGGCAACCCTAGTTGCTTGCAGGACACAGAGAGAAACCTGCAAATACAGTGACAATAGGTAAGGAGGATGAGAGAAAAAGGAGGCAAAGAGCATTTAATGAGAAGGAATGGAAAGTAAAAGACAAGTGTAATAATTGGGGGGCTACAAGAAATAGCTCACTGTACTTATTATAATAATGTCAGAACACTATTTATGAACTTGGAAAAAAAAAAAATTGACTTGACCAAATTAAAAATTAATTTAAAGTTCATACATATATTCTTAAATTTTCCCTCTGAAAATGCTCGCCATGGTCACAAACTAGCTATAAGACATTACTTTGGTTTAACTCTAAAACTCAATCCAATTGAATTAAATAGATCAAATAACAATCTAATAAAGTAAAATATACAACACCAAACAAGATGAAATTTTATACCAAAAGATACATAGTCGATCTGCCATTGTTAATTAATGAAGTTCAAAAGATCATATAATACTGCTGTAATATATTTGCACCAGCAACTCAAAGTACTGCATGTCAAGTAGGCTTTCCAGTTTTCACTGTTATAACTTGGACTTAGTGAACTTAATTCCCAGTTTACAAAAATATTGCCCTACATAAGTTAGCTAATCAGAAGAACTTTAAATTGATATGATTTTGAATCGCCCGCCCACAATCAAATACTCCAGATGGATATAAAAATTTGAAGTATACATATATGTAGTTGTTTTTTCTGTGATAAGAAATCTGAAGCCAAAAGTGACCATTTTCCCATACACGTACGGAGATGACTTATCAATGTAGTTGTGAGTTGATAGTCCTTGGGCTCCATCTTAAACAAAACTCAGCAAAAAAAAAAGCTATGGTAAATAAAATTGTAAAGAATATATTCATATGTGGGTGGCTGTATAGTGGACACATTCCCACGCCCTCTGCAGTTAAATTGTATTATTGAAATTGACTATATATCATCATCATGAATCTCTGAAACACAGACACTGAAACAATTAATACTGTTTGCATGTATTATTGAATGGGTTCGTGATTGTATAAACAGTGGACAAAATATTAATGATGTCCATTGAAGTTACGGACAAAAGGAAGCTGAAATATATGTACAAGGAGGGAAGGGGATAGATAATATATAGATACCAACCATGCATGAAAACGTGTGGCTGGGTTCGCTCTTTGATTTTCACTTCTCTTGAATCGATCTCTGATCCAGCTTGCTGCTTATCTTATCTTGTGATTCTCGTCCCCAAGCTGACAAAGTGACAACTTTCATGCACACTCCGTCAATAATTGACGACACACTTCAACATCTGATATCTATTTTGGATGACAAGATGCTGATGTGATAACAATCTCAGTAGCAGATCAGTTTGCTTTTGAAGAATTTTCAACATTAGAGATACGCCATCAAACATGTTCTTACATTATTCACAATTCAACCGTCTGAGATACTTTTTTTTTTTTCCCTATTTATATATTCCTTGCTACTCTTTAACGTAAACCACAACTCTCGAGAAGCATCCAATATTTACCTGTCAGAATTTTATTTTACTTTAAATATTGTCGATCCTCTTTTATAGTCACAGCTGTTTCATTTCTTTCCACAAGGAATTTAATATTATTTATTGTGAAATAGAATTATAAGCACCATAATTAAGACGTACAGATTGATTTGGATGATCATCACGATGAGATATTATGTTAGTTTATTTATAAAGATTCGACCTTAGTCGAAGTTAAACCCTAAACCCCAACAAATTTTTTTCCAAAGATGAATAATATTGTTGAAGTTAAAGTGATGAAAGTGAACATATATATACTTAATTAAAGGCAAGCTCTAATCTCACTTGTTCTTGCCGCGAGTTTGGGTTAAACTTTTATAAATCACAACCACCATCAAATGTTTAGTTCATAACTAATTAATTAATAAATCAGTTAGTTGAGATAATTGAAGAAACCATGTGTCGGTGTACATCATAATATATAGAATTAATAGTTGAAGTGATGATAATTTTCTTTAGATCTCCTCATAATGATACATGAATCTACTTTTTTTTTTTTTTTTTTTTTTTTGCTAGACTTAACATATATGGACGGCTGCATGTGTACAAATCTGCCTTCACTTTCATTATCTTTCAAAAAAAATTGATCATCTTAAAGCTTTGATTAATTAGCAAACAATATATCTTATCATTTGATTCCATGGCATCCCCAAGATCATCAAGATAAACATTAAAAAATAAAAAATAAAAAGAGAGAGGGAATATTACATACCCCACTCACCATCCCTATCTATCGATTATACTTTGATTGAAAAAAAATTAAATTATATGAAAGTATCTATCTAAAAAAATCATTCCATTGATTGGCAGGCTGCTCAGAAACTATATATTAAAACTATGATCTTATTTATTCAATAAGCTAGCTTCGAATTATATATTGTGAACTCTAAGGGTCAGATGCTGTGTGAATTGTAATATAGGTCATTGAGGAAAGTTGGGGAAGACATAAATTAATTAAAGAGGAATAATTTGAGTCAAATATTTATATTGAAGCATGGCTCTAATGATTGGGGAGTCGATTATTGGCTGTTAAATATAAATATAAATATATTTATATATATGGCACTAGATTATTGAATGCATTGAACATATGTAATATAATATAATGTCACATTTAGAACTTTTAATTTTGTTGGGTTAGAGATGGAGACCACTTCTCCAAAAGAACCCATGACCCATATTCAAAATTCAGGTAAGTTTTAAATCAGGTTTAAATTGGAATTTTAAGTTGAACTCTTATATACTTTATGCCTCAATGGAGGAATAAACCAATAAAATAAAATTATGGAAAGGTAGGAACCACTAAGAGCCCTTTTTTTTTTTTTTTTATTGGGTGCGGTTTTAATTAGTTGCTTTAGCTGTGGTATATTTTGCACCTAATTGAGAGCGTTGATTTATTTATATATATACTCTTAAAAGATTCTCATAAAGTGGGCCAGTTTGATTGATGCACTTAATTCTGGTTCACTCTTTATCTCACACAGGCCACAAGCTTTGTTTCTCAATTGTTGAACATGGGCACTAGAGCTTCCCAGCCAGAAATGAAAAAGAGCTTTTTCTCAGTTTGTAATGATCAGAGGCCTGAGACTTAACAAATTGTGGGAATTGGGGATTGCCTTTTAAAGAAAGAGAAATGTTACCTTTAATTAGAAATGGAATAGTTATTTATGAGTAATTGAAAGATGATTTTGCACTCAAAAATTAAATTAAACTATCATTGAAGCTACTTTTCTTTTCATAAATTTCCCCTAATCTCCAGGATTTTACTGGTGGGAAGTCTTTGAATCATTGGGTTGGGCTATTGGCCCAATCTTTTTGGTTCCACATCCAACACATTCAGTCTAACATATGAAGTAGTAGAAAAAGTATTAGGACTTAGGAGGGACGACCGTCCATATTGTCATATTTAGATGAATAAATATGACACTTGAATGGAAGGCTAGAAGCATTCTTGAAATTCTAAGTTGGTTGATGATAGCAGGAACATTGGTCATTGGATACTGGAAGACAAACTGTTTAAGATAGGTCTAACTTGAAGGTGAATAGTGTGAAGTAAATGGGAATTTTTCTAAGAGTTTATGTTATTAACTATTCAAAAGATTTTATATTTGAATCTCACTCAATCAAAAGAGAAAAAAAGAATCCAGCGAGAGTATTGATGTGATTTGATATTGGCTAAACAATACAACCCTGCAAAATCAAAACACAGATGATTATGTTTGCATCCAATTGACTGTTTAATTTGATATCAAAGCAAGAAAGGAGGGAAAACTTACTCCTGATTTGAAGAGGATGGGGAGGCCTGCTTTTGGAACTAAAAAACTAATAGTATGCATTTTGTACAGTACTTATGGATCAATTTCTATGGCGATACGATAAAGTAATCTCGGATAGTTCTTCGTTTCACAGAGGAAGGAGGATTCAACACAGAAGATGGACTCTTCAAACCAGCTTCAGGGGTTTTCTCAAAGGTTTCTTTCAAATCAGAAGATGAGAACTTTCTCTTCTGAGCATCAGGAGTACCAACTATTGGCATTGTGATGGGATTAGACGAACTACTTTGGTTTAGTGCTTCATCTGAAGAATATGAACTATCAGGACCCTTCATTGAAACCAATTCATCATTCATCAAAAGTTTTCTACATTCTGCACTCGGAATTGCCATTACTCTCCTTCGAACGGAAGATGGAGATCGTTTGCTCGAGCAAGCATTGTTCTGGATGTTCCAGAACCGAACCTGACAAAATATTTTGAAGAAATTGAAATGTATTAAACATTGGACAGATGTGAACGAACCATCTGGCTAGCATTTAAAGGGACATGTACTGTAATCCATAAGCAAATTTTAATCTTACTGTGAAGTCATCTGAAGAAGTTGCAATCTTCCCAGTCTCAAATGGGCACCTGCAAAAGAAGTCGAAGAAATATGATTAAGATGTCTGTGAAGAGACTAACAGTAGCAAAATAATATCATCCAGAAAATAACTGAATATTATACCAATCTACAGCTGTAACTTCTCCATTATGACTTTTCAACATGACAGAATCTAATTGAGGTTTATTCACCTGGTTTAAAATCACAAATATAGGTTAGAAACTTTGCAAGACAAACATAAAAATAAAGATTGTTGTGAGTAAACTCTACCTGCCATACGTATGCATTTCCATCGCTGGAGCCACTGAGTATATGTGCTGCATCAGGACTAATTGCTGCCTGTGGTGGCATAAATAAATTTCAGAGACTGGATGGCACAAATCTAAATATGGAGCAATTGGCAATCAGCTTATGAAGAGTAAGAGTAACGATTTCGAGTGATAAGACAAAGCGTACCTTAACATAGAATGATCCTATTTGACATCCAGAAAAAGATTGTATAGGGCCCTTTTCAAGCTGAAGTACATTGTACAAGTATATTCTGATGAGGAAGAAAATAGCATTTAAATCAGATATTCAACTTCAGTAAATTTGTTTTTTTTTTTTTCTTATTTAGTGCATGCATATTGTATAAAGCAAGGTTGGGATAATGTAAAAGCTGGTCCTGCATCTTCTATGCTGTTATTTTTGATAAGTGGGATGGCATGCTAGATAAATAGGAGTCAGCACAAACTGAGATTCAACTTAGTTTTGCCTTCAACCTAATTAACAATTTCTATTATGCTATTACCTGGTTATCACTAACACTTTAAAGGGAGATATGCAGAATGCAAAATACCTGTTGTCCATGCATGAAGCTGTAAGGAACACGCTGTTTAAGTCCTGAGAAAGGCTAGATATACCATGTAATCTTTTTTGCTGAAATCAAAAACAAAATGATAATAAGCATCTCGATTATGAAATTTGAATTTGTGATGATCAAGTATTTCTTTGTTCAAGTGCAAACTAACCTTTAAATCTGATGATGACTCGGGATAAGGACATGCTTGAGTAACTTGAGATTTAAGATTTCTTGTATCCCAGAATTTTACAACACTAAAATGAAGAAATTATCAGTAAGCTAAAGAAAGAATGATACGACCTTTATGGAAATTCAAAAGTAATTTCAGAAAAAGTTTGCTACTTATCACAGACCTGTTCACAGCACCAGCAGTAGCAATGGACACCTCATCTTTCAGATAAAGAACTGATGTAATGCTCATGGAAGCAGCCTAAAAGAACTGAACCATTAGCCAAGGACATCACATATTGGATTGAGAAGAAAATTTAGCAACAAACTCACCTTGCCACGTCTAACCCTTTTTGCTTGAGATGAAAGATGAGCTCCTTTTACTACGGCAGAGGAGCTGCATGAAGCAACAATAATAGCATCAAAGTGAGTGAAAGTGAGTCACAAACGTCTTAAAATAAAAAGAAATTTTTTTGCTAGGATCACAAGCGTCATTTACTTGTTGATGTGAAATAAAGGATGTTAAAATAACTTACGCTAAGCAAAATTCACCACTTCTTTTGGAACTAGTGTTGCATCTCAAGTCCCATAGAGCAAAGGACCCATCTCTTGAACCAGATACGACAATATCTGTTAAACAATAACAATTAAATTAGATAAACAAAAAATCAATAGTGAGTTTCTGGGTGAGAAGAAGTACTAAGAAAACCTACAACCTACCAGAATTTGTTGGATGAGAGCACAAAGATTTTATGCTCCCTCTGTGCCCCATCAACACTCCAATACATTTCTTTTCCTGTGCATCCCATACCTTTATCTGCAAAATTGCCACAGGAAGGTTTTGTGATTCTAAATCCATCTTCACAATGTAAGCCCTAAAAATTAAATTTTATTTTCCTATTCATAAATCATAATCTCACTTGTAAATTGTGAAATATGTCTTAAATTTTATCTACTTGAAACCTAATTGTTTTGAATAGCAGCTCAAATAAATAATCAGTTTAAAGAGAACAAACATAGATCACAGACAAACTTGTAACCTAATTAAGTTAATTTATCCTGAAAAGTACAACTCATGTTTAGTAATCAAGATATCAAAAGCTCTTCACATGGATAAACCAGGTGTAAACTAATGACACGCTATAGTGCAAGGCAACAATTCCAACTTATATTAATTAAGGCTATCTCAATCAAAATTTCAAAGACACAAATGCTAAAAGAAACCATCTCCCTTTTTCTTTTTAAGCATTATCACTTACCGTTTGATCACCTGAAGCTGTCAGAATGTTTTTATCTTCCTGAAAGAAATTCCATCATATAACTTACGTTAGCATAAAATTAAAATTAGATTAGTTCATGTATCAATGAAAACTTAACATGTTAACCTTCTTCTTTATAAACACAAACTGCCGTTTAGTCATGACTCATGTGTGACCATAAAATTTAACCAATGACAACAAAAATGAACAACCTTAACTTGTTCTGTCAACATCTTTACAGACATAAAATTAAAGATGCTAATGAACTCATATTAAAATACATTAAGATAACCGGTTTTAATTTTAAACCCAAAAAAAATCATTCACATTAGTTAAAGTTGTGATTAGCTGCATGCCAGTAATATAATTGGAACTGGTAGCACTTTTTGCTACCTAATCTCTATACAATTTGAATGAAATTCATTAAATAACAAACTCGTACCTTGATCCAGCGTAAATCAAAAATTGCATTTTGATGTGCAACCCAGTCACAAATTCTGGCTTTCTCTGCCCAAAATTCATAAAATTATTAACTAAAATCTCAATACAAATAGCCAAATGTAATTTATCCATAATTAAAATTAACAAAAACCCTGAAATTGGCTTTATGAGCAAACCTGCATTGTCTTGATGACATGCAAAAGAAGAAAATTTCCTTCGAGAATCAAACAAGCTCACATAACCATCCTCATCAGACACTGCTAATATACGAGAGTTTCTACTTGTCTGCAAAAATAGGGTTAATTAGAACAGAACATGCCACTACAATAGAGGAACAAACATGAAACACATTACAAATTCATGGATATCGTTACGAAAATTTCTCTCGCATCAAATCTTCCTGCAAATTAATAAACATTCTGAAACTTAACGCATTACCTTGCAAAATGAAACCGCCAACGGAGGTGTCTCCTCGCCGCCGTGTTCAACGGCCACAGCTCCGATTTCCGCAAAATCTGACGCCACGCCACCAAAATAAGGTCTCTTTGTAACTGAAATCAGAAAACCCAAAAAAAAAAAATCAATATAGAATAATAAAATTATGTAAATGAAATTAATGTGTCTACGGAAGAGAGAGAGGGACCTTTAAATCCATTGAGCTCTCTGCATCTGATATCTTGGAAGAAAGATTGAGATCTGGAAGTCTCCATTTGAAGTTAATCAATGGATCCAGAGAGAATGAGAAAGTTAGAGAGATTTGTAAAATTTTGTTTTGTGCAACATTGAAATGTTTTTATATTTTTCAATTTGGCGCCATGGCAATGTTTTTGAGCGGGGCGGGGAACTCAAATTCCTTTTGGCGGTTCATTTGCATAAAACGTTATTCATTTCTCATTAAATAATTTTACTCTTTTACATCTGGCATGTATACAAAAATAATTTTTAAAACAATTTTTTATATAAACGTAATTCTTCTGGTATTAATTACTTCCTTTATTAAAACAATCAATGATAAACTGACAAAAGTGATTAACCTTTGTCATCTACATTTAGAAACATAAATTTGAATCACTAATTAAAATCGGCTTAGAGGATTCCCGCCCAAACACCAAAAATACTTTCAAACTCAAAAACCACAACATAACGAAATCAATCAACAGAGGAAAACTCAATCAAGTCGATGATCTCTTCCTCTTGGTCGCCGTTTTCGTCGCTACTTCACCGATCTCAGTAGAAGCAGAAGAATCTCGGCAGTCACCTACAAAAGATTCTGAAAGCTGAGAGGCGTTCGTGTCGGTGTCGGTGTTAGTGTTGTTTATGACATTGATGGAAGTGACACAGCACTCGCCCCAAGCGAGGTTGTTTAGATCAGCCGTTATGTTGTTCAGAGTGATGGATGCGCATGGCGAGATGTTCTCTTTCAGAGTGGAGCGTGATGGATTCATCAGATTTAATGTCCGCGCAATATC
>WYDK02000017.1:2923355-2949971 GCA_009867345.2 Toxicodendron radicans
CCTTAATGACATTTTGTTTACAATTATGTCCTTAAACAGTATATCATTTGGACGAGATTATTCTTTGCTTTATTAATAATTACAAAACACACAGTCGCCCTAAAACTTTAATTTGTAACAAAATCACCCCACCCACCCCAAGCCTAATATAATATTATTAATTAAAAAAAATATTATATTAATATTTTTGTTATTATAATTATAAAAATAATATTATATTAGTATTAAAAATGAATACTAATATAATATTATTAAAAATAATATTAGGATTTAAAAATGAAGGTAATTTAGTTACAACCAAACATATCAATATAATATACCTACCCTCAATCAAACACATTTTGAGTAATAAAATATTTTCATTCCAAGATAATCTATATTTATGATAATCCTGTTACTAAAATAAAAAAATAAAAAAATTATATGAACCAAACACACCAAGCCCCCGCGGGTGCGGATCCAACTCCCATCACTACCTCTCTCGTTACAATGAATTTATTTATCTATGATTTGTTATCACACTCATACAAGAGAACAATACATTTATATACTAGGTTTAATGAGAAAAAATCTAATATTACTATGATTCATATTCCTAAGCAAAACCCTATCAGAAGTTTTATTCTTTAGGAAAATTATATAGCGGTTTTGCATGGGAACCCCTTGCCACCTTGCTCGCTCAACGAGGCCCCCACCCATTGACTGGGCCACGGGCCCTATATACTTATGCTTGGCCCACTTGCGTTTAAGTGATAGCTTGAGGTCGTGACTCGAGATCGCACATTACAGCTCACTCGAAATCGCAACCCCGAGAACCTCTTATTATCAAAGTGGTCTTGAACTCCAACACTTCTACAGTAAATGACTCTGGATTGACTTGGTCCATGTAAGTCCCAAACTTTGCTTTTGCTTTTTCTTTGTCCATGACTTTATGCTTCTTCCGTGGTTGTTGGTAGCGTGCATATCTCAATTGACAGCCCCATGTTTTTCCACTTTAATGGATTGAATGTTCATGGTTAAATGGAAGTCGAAACAAACCATGGTGGCTTTGTGCTATATTGTTGTTTCCTAATATGTCGGTAGGATTAAATTTTTCTTCCTTTCCATATAAATTATTCAATTTTTGAAATCAGTTTCCCCGAAATTTCGTTTTCAGATTTTACAATTAAAATTAATTTTTATATAAAAGCCGATCCAATTTAAATTAAAACTCTCATACTAATCTCTAGAACTAGAATGTTCTACACAAATCTTGACAAAAAAAAAAAAAAAACGTGGTAAATTTAAGAATAATTATAAAGGACATTAAATTCAATATTACCATAATGTAGAGACGAAATCTAGAATTTGACCGATTAAGCAAGTTTAACGTGCACACTAAGCTCCTTGCAATTCGATGGTACAAAATTAACGTTACGTCTCCCCATGTGCAAACTATATGTTAAGAAATAAAAAGTTGTATATCGATGTCATATGCATCTTACCCCATAATATTAAAGTACAATAAACAAACATTATAATGTGATGAAAATATAATTCCGGTGTGGTCATAAAGTTTGGTGGGTTTTGAGAAAATACTCGTGAGGCTGATTTAGCTTTTACCAAATTTAAAATCAGAAATTTGTGAGTAATTTATTTAGATTAAGTGTTGGTATCAAAGTCCCACGTCGGTTAAGAGACGAAAACCTTGATCGTTTATATAACACAAAAACACTATCACTATTTAAAACCACTTTTCACGAGATCTTAAAACGAACTATACTTCAAAGAACGCATCTAACATGTGTTTGAGATACATTAACATTAAACTTTCATTTTTTTAGGTGTAATTTATTTTTTATATATTTTATTTGAAAATAATGGAGATAGACTGGCTAGAAATTGGTATTTGGCATGGGAGAATAAATCAATTTTTTTGACTTTATAAACATAATAGTGATTAATGATAGTGGATCATTACCATTATTATCTAAAAAAGTCGAATAAAAAATAATTAAAGAGTTTTGACTTTCTTGTAAATTAAGCATCTTCTTAAATCGAATATTCCCATATTAATAAAAAAATAATACTAATAATTCAGAATATTTACTTTCTTGTAATAAGAAACACGTTATTCTATAATAATATTGTATTGATTCCAATTAATCGTAGACTATGATGTAAAAGTTGTCTTATTTATTTCCAAAATTACTTCTTATTGACAGATTCCAACGTCAAATTAATTTAAATAAATTAAAAGGAAAAAAAAAAATGAAATAAGGGTAGAGTTGTCACTTTCGCAGCCAAGAGCCAAAAGCAGCCGCTGCCCGCTACATGCCTACATCGCATTGAGGTTGAGTATATCCAAAGGTAATGCCCATCATAGATGTCACTATAAATAAAAATATAATATAATAAATTTAAATCTGTTTATCTTCTTCATGCACATCCAGCCCAGCATCAACTACAGAAACAACAAAAAAAAAAAAGCACTTCAAATGATACCACCATGTCCATGTGCCACCCTCTATCTTTAAACAAACAAATCATTACTTCAGATTCTTCGTAAAAACCAGAAATTTAAAGCCAATTAAAAGTTTATTTACTTTATTATTATTTTTATTTTAACTATTATTTTTCAAGGAGGAAATTACCAGAAAAAGCTGAAGGAATCTCCACTAGAAGGAGAGCCAGAGGCAATGCTGCAAACTGACACTCGCCTCTACATCGTCTTTTTTGCGTCAAGGTAGGTACTTTCCAGACTCCTTTTCTCTCTTTCGTAACTTGCATTCTAATTTGAACGGAGTTAGGGTTTTACCATTAACAGATCTTGAACAATGTTGGTAATTGTCGATGTATTTTCGCTGATTGGTTATTTCTGTGTGTTTTAAAGAGTGTGAATGGATAAATGATTGAATATGGTGTGGGGTGCGTTTGGTTGTACTTATTGTTTCTTGTTGAATAAGGTGACAAAGATGGAGTCTTGTGATGAATTAAGTGTGATTATAATATAAGAAGTGGTTTCAAAGTAAATAATGCTAATGCTTAGATTAGAAGATTTGTTATTAAGGCGTTACAAGCGGTTACGTGGATAAGGCATGCATCTAAAGCCGCTTTCTTGGCCTGGTCTTTTGTTTGATTCCGTAATGATGAGAAAAGAAGGGACGAATTTTCTTGGAAACCTTTTTTGATTCTTTTGTTTCATTTTCTTTACGCTTGTCATTTAAGGTATATTGTGTTTACTCTTTACAGCTTGATCTTGTTCTGTTTGGTTTGCTTGATTCGGTGTGTTGAATTATGTGAGTGTGAAATTAGGTATTGCTAAGAAATAGGAATTGGAAGAATGTAGAATTTTCTTGGAAATTGCATTCCTTTGCATTGCCAAACACCCTTTTATTTCTTATAAAGGGTGGTTTCTTTGAGACCCTTGTGGTGTTGATTTGGATTGGTTGGCTTGGCCCTTATGGTGGGTTTAATTGTAAAAGAGAGAAGTGGGTTGTTTTAAAAGTTAGTGAGGGAGAGAATTGAGAATTATTTAAGTATTTGTGTTGCTTAAAGTAGTATATTTTATTGCATTTTTGGATAACAGATTTTCAGATTCAGTTTTTTATGTTTGAGTTCTTCTGGTGTTTGCCTTATAGGTATTGGTTCAGATTGGTGTAAATATTTGTGTTTCTGTGCTGTGAAGGAGAAAAGTGGATTTTGTTAGAAATTGGTGAACTTCTGTAGATAATTTAGTTGATGGGAGCCGGAAACTCGAGGTCCACTTCGAGGCAGAATTCGTCAATTCGGTCGACTTCATCTTCATGGAATTCTCAGCATGGGTATTCTCAGCCAGAGTATGGTCAAGAAAGTCAGATTTGGGGTTCTCAACCCGGGTATTCTCAGCCACAGTATGGTCAAGAAAGTCAGATTTATCCACCCCAGCAAACATATTCATCACAACAGTATAATCCCTCTTCTGAACAATACAGTGGTAACACAAGGAAGCTTGACAGGAGGTATTCAAGAATTGCTGATGATTACAAGTCCTTAGATCAGGTAATGTTGCATACAAGAGGCACTTGAGTAGATGAACTAGGCATTTATTACTATTATTATTTTTTATTTATTTTCATGTAGTTCTGAATTCCTTATTTTCTTTGTACGAAATTGAATGGCTTTTACAAGTCCTAAAATGATGCATCCTTCCATTATATCGACTCTTAACATTCTGTAAACTGCTTATAGAAATTCACTAACCTTCTGTGTAGGTGACTGAGGCTCTTGCTCGTTCTGGCCTTGAATCTTCTAATCTCATTGTTGGCATTGATTTTACAAAGAGCAATGAGTGGACAGGTTAAGTTCTTTCTTCAGTGCATTAAATTTATGTTATGGCCTTATTTAGCATGCTGAAATTAGTTTGATAAATAGGTACACGATCATATAACAGACGAAGCTTGCATCATATTGGACATGCTTTAAATCCTTATCAACAAGCAATATCCATTATTGGGAAAACCTTAGCTGCATTTGATGAGGATAACTTGATTCCGTGCTATGGATTTGGGGATGGTACGCTTTACTTCACTGTTATTTTTAGTTTATTTTTTGTAACGTTTTTTTTCTGAAATGTGTGGTTGATAAGCATCACTTTCTTATAATGGTAGCATCAACACACGATCAAGATGTCTTCAGTTTCTTTCCAGAAGAGAGATTTTGTAATGGATTTGAGGAGGTGTTAAGTCGGTATAGGGAAATTGTGCCTCATTTACGACTTGCAGGTTTGACCTATATCCTAGTGCCATGTTTTTATTTTTATTTTGGAGTATCTCTTTCAAGTTAGCTGTTTCGGTCCTATAGCTTACGCTTTTTGCTTTTTCATGACAGGACCAACATCATTTGCTCCTGTAATTGAAATGGCCATGACAATCGTTGAGCAGAGTGGTGGCCAGTATCATGTATTATTGATAATTGCTGATGGGCAGGTATTTGCCTCAAATATAAATATAATCTTAGATCTGTAAGCAATTAGAGGGATGGATTACTACAATCGTCTGTTACTCAAATTGAAAATGAATCGGAAAAAGAATTGAACTTATTTATTATGGATATTAAGCTGATAGGATCCTGTCATTTTTACCATTCTTGCTATGCAACAATAGGTGGTTTATCTTAAGACAGTTGGATCTTTGTTGTAATTCGGGGTTCACCCAACTTGATGGTTGTCTCAGGTAACTAGAAGTGTTGATACTGAGGGTGGCCAATTAAGTCCGCAGGAGCAGAAGACAGTTGATGCTATAGTAGAAGCCAGGTGAATCTTGGCTCCTAATGTTGCTGGTATTGGTTTGTTTGTCTGGCACTTATTTTTTTTTTTTGTTTTGTTCTAGCAAGCTTCCCCTGTCAATTGTTCTAGTTGGGGTAGGGGATGGGCCCTGGGACATGATGAAGGAATTTGATGATAACATCCCTGCCCGAGCTTTTGATAATTTCCAGGTATCTGGACATGGTTATTTTTCTTTACACTTGTCATATGGTTGTGTTACTTTTTGTTGGTAATCGCTTTTGTGTGTGTTTTCTTTCTATAGTTTGTGAATTTTACAGAAATCATGTCAAAGAATTATGAACAATCTCGAAAGGAAACAGAATTTGCTCTTTCTGCTTTAATGGAGATTCCCTCTCAGTATAAAGCAACAATAGAGCTTAATATACTGGGGTAATGAGTGATTCTTCCAATTGTTATTATTATTTCTGAATTTCTTAAGGTTCTTTAGGGTTTTTTTTTAAATATATATTGACATAAATTTTACTGTCACTGTTGTCTGATTACTTACACAGTTGTCGGACGGGAAATGTTCCAGAGAGGGTTCCCCTCCCTCCACCTGTATATGGTGCAATGTCTGTCAGCAGCTCAAAACCTTCCTACTCTACCTCTACCTCTACCAGTTTCAAGCCAAATGCTCCTTATGAAAGGGACAGTCAGCCTGTCAGCTCAGCTCCTCCTGCTACAAGTTCTACATATGATAATCAGGTATTGAGGTTTTTTGGACAGAATGAACTAAATTGTTTTCTTAACTTCTTTAACAAACTGCCGTTGGACAGTAAACATTAAATAGGAACTAGATGATGTTGAGCAAGAGAGCTTTAATGCATCAAGTTCAATGTAAATAAAGCATGATTGGTGCTTTGTTCTTATTGCATAATTGGTCTTTTCTTCTAGCAGTTACAAGAAAACAGTCCTTTCCTTGAAAACTAGCGCTTATCATTTTATTTAGATGAGTTACCCCAATCCTAACACGTTCCAGAGTTTAAGGTGAACTGCTTTAATATCTGCATTCGCATCATGATGGAGGGCCTTGCTCTGGATAATGTAGCTGCAAAAAATGGTTCAATAGCTATCAAAGAGAAGCAGAAAGTTGACAACTAGGCCATTTTTTCTGGGAAATTACAATTATTTTTTTGATTGAATTGTAATGTATCTTTATGCTTTGCTCTTACCTAAATAAAATCAATGGCATCTAGACTAGATTATCACATTTTTGAGTGAGGTTTTTGATTTAATGTCTGCCAGTTAATATATTTGAGATACTGTCGTAATTCTTTATGATTCCTAGTTGGTCTGCTAGAAAAAAAGTAGATAAGCAATAGATTGACAGATTAATGTTTAACATTGACTTGTCTTTGGATTGTAAGCGTCCATAGTTTGCAACCTGTTGACTTAAAAACTTCTTCCTCTTTGACTATCTACTTTGATAAATAAAATACACATCTTCATGATGGAGTTTTAGGTTGATTATGAATGTTTGGGCTAACATTTTATGTTATTATTGGACAGCTATGCGTCATTTGCCTTACTAATGTGAAGGATATGGCCTTTGGTTGCGGTCATCAGGTAGATCCCAGCCTTTATTCCTAATTTTTATTTTCTGTCATAGTGTGTGAAGGAAATATACTAAGAGAAAAAATACTGACATTGTTATTATCTCTGTGTTTCTTTTGTCAGACATGTTGTGAATGTGGACAGGACCTTGAATTATGTCCCTTATGTCGAAGCCCGATCCAGACCAGAATTAAGCTCTACTAAGCTACATAACTATGTTAATGAAGTTTTTTATTACTTGCTGAAATTCTTTGTAGTTCATCACCCATGGATTAGCGTGCTGAATTCAGCTTCAGATTCCTACCAAAAGAAAAAAAAAAAAAAAAAAAGAGGCTTCTTATGTCTGTTTGTTAAATACAGGAGGAGATATTGAAACACTCTAGCCTCAGCTAATGTACATACTATTTTATTTTTATATATATTTTATGTTCATTCACATTTAGTGTTTGGGCTGATGAGTTGTTCCTATTTAGTTACCTTTTTAATGAAGTTTGCTGCTATAAAAGATTTATAGCTGCGATTCAGCTGAGAAATGGAATTTGATTTATGAAGTGGATTGGTGGTTTGTATTGGATAATGTGAGCTATAGGTGAAGAAATTTACTGTTTTTACTGTTACGATAATATATGTTTCATAATGTGCGGTATTAAATCCCCACGTCACGAGCTTTAGCATTGAATGCACTTCAACTGCTTCCGCAAACCAACCACCTCCTTTTTCTCTTTTATTCACATTTCACAGTTCTTAGATGAGAAAGCCGACCACTCATACCTCAGAAGTTTCTCCCAGACTCGCTTGGAGAATCATATCCTTCTTTACAAAAATCACATACGTTTACTTATGTTTCCTTATCAAAGATTGCAACATCATGATGAATTTTATGGCTTGGAAGAAGAAGGACATGTTGGTTATGATGAAAGGGCGAGAGTGATTCTTAAACCCAGAAGTTGGTACCGGCCCTTCAGGGCTGTGCACGTTCGGAGGAGGAGATTCAGAGTGAAGGTTCCGAGGTTGAGGAGACTGATATTGAGGAAGAAGTTTAGGGTGTTGTCTGCTTTTAGAGTGTCGTGTGGAAAGGTGTTGAAGAGATTGAAGGAAAGTCAGTCTCATTTTGGTGATATTTTTGCCGGGAATTATCTCTTCGTGCAGGTTAATCCTATCTCCATGAAGAGTATTCAAGAATCCTGCCAAGCCAATCAACTTAAGCTTCAAGGTTTGCCTTCCGGCTGCTCTCTTTCCAGGGTCGCTTAAGGAATGGAAATGGATCGAATCTCTTCTTCACCATCACCAGTACTGCATGTGCAACTTTGAATTAATTAATTTTAGTACTAGTACTGTAAAGTGTTATTTTCTCTTCAATTTGTTTTTGCATAAAACAGCTGTTGACAGTAGCCTAAGAAATTGATGAATCTATCAAATCTTTTATCACTTCAACTGCCAGAGAGAGTTTTTTAATGGTATTCTGTTCATCTTTTGTTCTCTTGGAAGCCGGAAATGGACACAATATTCAAGAATGATGTTTGGGAAGATGGAGAGGGGCCATTTTCTTAATATATTTTTAAAAGAATACTAAATTTTTGAAGAGAGGACGTGAATATGATGATGCCCCAACTAATCCATTAATGGCACAACCACAATTACAACTTATATTGTATTATATATATATATTTATATATAATAAGCAGTTGGAGGATGAGGATGGGAGTAAAAGCTATTGTCTTCCCAATAAATGACTTGGGTTTTGTAGGATTTCTTTATTCCAAAAGCCTTAACTTAAAATGGTTTCTTATCTTATAACTAAGATATTAATAGAAATATTTTATTTTATTTTATATAATTTCTAAATCATTTGGATTAATTCACTTTAAAAATTTGAGGCAATTTATACATTCAAAAATAATATAAATTTTATAAAAATAAAAACAAGATTATATTTACATGCATTTTCATGCCCATTGGGCCAAAATGGGCCCAACAAGTTGGTGGGCTTATTGATAGGCCCATGATAATCATTTGGGCTTAGCTTAGAAAACCACAAAAACGGTGCGTTTCAGGCGTTGCCATCACTAAAGGGCTTCTTCTTCTTCTTCTCCTTCGTTGTAAAATCTTAAACATCCAGCTCTGCACTAAACCCTTTCACTCTCCTTCCGCCATGAAACTCCTCCAATCCATCTACAGTAACATTATTACTTCACATCTCCACTTCCATTCAAACTTCTTGCGTTTAAAAGTTATTTCATTATTTTTTTGCTCCTTTTTGAGCAGGTCACCACAGATCACTGGGCCGAGCCCTGGGCCGTCGGTTCTTGTGTGCTTCAACGGAGGAGTACGCCAAGCGAAACTACGCGAACAACGTCTCGGAGTACAACACTGTGGTCTCGTCTGTGACTGCTCAGAGAAGATACTTCTTGGTGAGAGACGTGTATGAGGATATGTTGCTGGACGGCGTGCAGCCCACGCGCGACGTTTTTCATTCGCTAATGATTGGGACTATGAAAGGCAGCCGCTTGCAGGACGCTGTTTTCTTTAAAGATGAAATGAAAGCCGGTGGTTTGCTTCCTGATGTATGTTCGTTTTTCTTTGCTTCCATTTAAGCAGTTTTCGGAATTTTAATGAACTTTTCTGTATATGAATATTAGTTGCTTATGTAATTACTTGGAAACATCCTTTCAAATTTTGACAATAATCACTGGCAAAAAATGTCGTGCAATGTCACTTTTATGATGTTATTGGTTTGAATTTTTGGAAATATTTTTTAAGAAACTGTTACCAAACGTGTTTTTCTTGTTGTTTGAATTCAGAAAATGCAAATCATTTTGCAAAAACTTAAATGAACGCATCCTTAGTTATTCTGCAAGTTCTTACTGCCAAAATTTCCATTACTGTGTTTTGTTACATACTTCTGGTTGTTAATTGTGATGGCTGTATATGTCTTTGTGTAATAGGTTGCTTTGTACAGCTTTTTGATATCAACCTGTGGGAAATGTAAGAATTCTGACCAGGCAATTCGGGTATGTTTGTGTGTTTAATTTTATCAGAATCTGAAACCAGATTTTATAAAGTTCTAATATTTCCGATCTGCCTTTTTTTCTTTTTGCTCCTCTTTTAATTGAAGATCTTTGAAGAAATGAAAAACGATGAAGTTAAGCCAAATGGGCAAACGTATGTCTCTTTGCTAAATACATGTGCAGCAGCTGGCCGAATAGATCGAGTGTATGTTTCTTCTTTTCTGGTCCAACTCTTCTCTCATTTAGTTCAGTGGCTATGTCAGATCCTTAGCTCAGGGATCCCCTGACCAGGTGGGCTTGGGTCGTATGCAATACATCAGTTGATGGTCTATGTTCGTTACCAGTTAATCAAAACTTTTAATTCTTTCTCTACAAGCTAACAATTGTTTAATGTTGCTACTTGGGTTCACTGATAAATTTAGTCATTTATGTAAGGTATTTGTTGAGATCATCACTCTTGAAAAGATGTACTTGTTTCTGTATTAATTAGTATCTCATGTTCCTAGCAAAAAGATCAGTATCACATGTATTTGTTGAGTTGACACCCTTGTGGAGGAAAAACAGTCTGGCGAGAATTGTTTGTTTTGGAGAAAAAAATTGTCATTAGTTGGTGATGAAAAACGTCAACCATGTAACCTTGTGCATCTAGGACCCAAGTAGCCACTGGAGTCTTTCTGTGTGCCTATCTTCTTGAGCCAATATCTGGCTCGTTGATTGAAGACTACTATCATGTTGTGTCCTGTTATGGGCTGCTTTATCAACCTGCCTATGTTCATCCTTTTGTTAATTAAATTTTACAGGTATGCAATTGTTCGTGATATGACTGCAGCTGGTGCTGGGTTAAATAAGTTCTGCTATGCTGGACTTATAGCTGCACATATGAATAAGACACCTCGAACAGATGATACAGCTGCCAAAGTAATTTATAACATTGCCATCTGCTTTGACTAGGAATTCATTTTGCTTTTAAAAGCTTTTCTAATGGGTTCTTTATGTTAAAAGATTATTGAGTTTGTAGAAGCGTCAAAGGGTTGGACATCTGTTGAAGAATCAAGTACCAATGCAGAAAATATAATGATGGGCGTTTCTGAAGAAGAATTGTACAATTTACCCACGGCTGAATATGCAAACAAACGAGGATTTTTGAATAAGCAACTAACTGTTTATCATGTTGCATTTCATGCTTGTGTTGAGCTTAGGAGTGTAGAGGTAGTATCTCACATTATAGCTTGATTTTTCATCACTACACGATGCAATTTCTCCCAGCTTCTCTCTTCCTTTTTGTGCCTGTCTACTTTGTGCTCACGCATGGAAGTTTTTATTATATTTTGAATGTTCTTCTTGCTTTTCATGATATTGGCGATATGATATATGTGTCTGACAAAGTGTATGATGTTATATTACATCTGCCAATTTAGAAGTGCTGGTCCTTCATTTCTACAGTAGAAATCCTCTCTGTCTCTAATGGCTATAAATCAGTCTGTACTTGTACCATATTACTTTTATGATTAGGCTGAAGCTTAATAAGAAAATATAATAACTTTTACATGGAAGTAGCCTTTAAGTTTATTACCACTCTTTACCAGTTCTTTGTTGCGAATTCATGGGTCTGTCATAAATGTTTAAGAGTTGTTGAACTGTAAATATACGTCATATGCCATTTTGACACCAAAAAGATTCTATACCTTATTGTTTATATCATTATAAAAGGCTCTTTATCTATGTTTTTAACATATTTAGCTGTTCACTAGAAGCTTACATCAACTTGTAAATGGATTGTTGAGGTTCCTTTTTCTCGCTGAACAAGCTCAGCTTGAACCTAGATGTTTGAGTGGTAATATTTTGTCTAAATTCGTGGCGCACTATTTCATTGGTTGGTTTATTTGTTGTTGAGCTTGTATTTGCATTCTATGCATGCACAAACTGTAGGTATGAACTTTGGTGGTTGTGGAAGGGGTGCATTCTTACTTATCCAGCTCAAAAAAAAAAAAAAAAAAAAAGAATTTACCCTGCTCTCTCTAGTTTTAGCAAACTTAAATGTCACCAATCTATGAACTTATTCTTGATCATTAGTACTGTATTTTTATGCTGCATAAAGAACTTGCTGCCAATTTGTCCTTGTTAATTTTTGCATATTCTCTTTTGTTGTGATAGGCAATGGAAACACTTTTGGAGATGCTTAAGAAGGAAGAAAAAGTTCCTGATCTCTTTATTGTGATGCAGACAATCAGGTATAGTCGTTCTTAATTAATTTCTAAGTTCCTGCTTAATCATTTTTTTTCATACCTAGAAACTTCTCAATCTTTCCTACGGTTTCAAAGAGTTCTAAAGTGGTGGGGCTATTTGTGGATATTACTACTGTGGTAGCCAGGAAGCTTGTGGCACATAATATTCTAAGTGTTATCTTATGGTTGAAATTGAGGCCTTTTGCCTCTAACTCTAACTCCTAGGGTTCTCAACCTTGTTACTAACATACCTATTGTATGCATTATGTATATTTGCATACATGTTGTTTAATACTGATTCATTTGTACATTTATATGGATTATCAAAAGATATCTGATTTGATTCTGAGCTTTGCTTTTTTTTTTTTTTTTCTTTTTTCATTATTTGAAATTTCGGTTGTTAATTATTTTGTAACTGGGATATGTTGCATGCAATATTAACATTGTCGTGTGCTTCTGGAAACTTGAGCATTTGCTGCATATATGGAGCTTCCTTTTGTGTTGTTTGTGTGCTTTTTCCTGCTATTGTTATGAAGTATGTAAATTTGTTTGGTTCTGTTTCTTCTGTTCCCGCTGTATATATTGCTACATGTCTCTCAATTGTTAGAAAATCTTTTTGATGTTGTGCTTTATTCAAGTTATACTTGAGATATTAGGTGAGTGAACTGATCGGTAATTAGCCAACCAAAACACTACACTTCACTAACTGGATTGTATCTGTTTAATCTTTAATTTGGCTCCTTCAACTGTAATAAATTTCAAAATGTATTTGGCTCCATCTTCATTCAGGTGCTATCTGCATTCTGGAGACATTGATCGTGGTCATAAAACTTTTGAAGACCATTTAAATTCAGGGAAGTATCGTGCGGTGGAACTATATATGGTGAGTTTTGTAACAAGAATATATCTGCAATTTTTATTTTTCGATTCGTAAGAAACTATGAAGGTCTTGTGTGAGAAAACGTAAAGAACTATTCATAATGTTTATAAGAAAGGCCAAATAACAACCAACTAAAAATCTGGCAAGAAACATCCAACTTTCAAAACTGTACCGTATCAGCTTGTACTATAATAACCAGAAACTCCCTCCTGTTTCAATTGAGTTTAAAAGAAAAAAATATATGCCAAAATTCTTTTGACCTTGATGCCCAAAGGGCAGCTAAAGCAGAACTCTATCATACAAATGTTTCTATTTGGAGTTCTCGGGCTGTTTCCTCTTTAAATCCTTAATTCTCCTAAATGATTGATGATCCCTCTTTAACTTATTTATTGCCTGCTTTTTGGAAGATTGAAGTTCCCTGTTAGTTTCAATTTGGATTGAGAGAAATTGAAGGATTTTTTTATGTTAATAGATAGAATTAATGTATCTGCAGTTGGCTGAGATATCTTTATCTCTTAGTTCAGGAGTTCAGTTTGTGGTGAGTTTGTTGAAAAATGCAATATCTAAACTATCTGGTTTACTCACTGGTTTGCTAGTTCAGTTCATTTGAAATTATTTAGAGCAGTAGGTTGGTATTTACCTTAAAATTGACAAGCAATTAAGATGATTTCGGAGAACAGACACTAAACTACTTTTAACTTGATTGGTGTAGGCACTTATAGAGGGAGCCATGATTGGGTATACTCCCAGGGGCATGCAACTTGCTCAAGACACTTTGGTATGCTAAGTTATATGTTGATTTATTTAATTATCTTTGTTGATGTGTTATTAGTATTATGATCTTTGTCATGGTCCGTTTTACTCATCATATGGTTTTCCTCTCGAATGCAGTTAAACCTGAATTCTAGGGGCTTCTTTTTGACCTCTAAACAGGGAAGTGATCTGCTCCTTGCAGCAGCAGGAGAGAAGGTGAGAGAATATGTTGGTTACAAGATGGGATTCCTGTGGCTAGTTTTTGTTTTACTCCATCTAAAATGATACTTATTGACTGCCTTTTATTTAATGTTTCTATTGTCTTTTATGCAGACGGGTGGATATGCCACTGCCAATTTGATTTGGGACCTCATGCAAGCTCGCAAAACTCCTATATCATTTCCTGCCGTGGAAACATATTATAATGGCTTAAGAGTAAGTCTTCTTGCTGTGATTAGTAGTCACCAGACTTTTTGACATCTGATCTGAAATATTGTCTCTTTTAGAGTTTAAACCTACACATTCGAATGCTAAGCTTTAAAGGTTGAAACTCTCCTAGGTAGATGAAAAGGAATTTAAAGTTCGATTAAAGGGGCTAAAACTTTAGTGAGGATCTACATTAAAGATAACCCTAGACTCTTATAAATAGACCTTCGGGACTTTTTTTTTTTGTTTTTTTTGGTAATGGTGGATCTTTAAATTTGTGAAGATTTTACACGATTCCTATTATCTTTTTCCCGGGGAAATTGCAGGAACGGGAGATACCCGAAGATGATCCAAGACTGCTTTTAGTTTTTCGTACCTATGACAACTTTCGTAACTTACGTCCAAGATTCGGAGCGCCCGGACGGCAGACACAGTAGTTTCCTTAGATGGACTGACAAACTCGGTTTGGAGATGAGGATATACACCTCCAACATAGTTTGTCATAAATAGTTTTGCTTTACCTAGCCATGTTATTGTTTTGAAGCAGAAATGTGATACCAAGATGCATTTGCAAAGTTCATCAGAAATGTCGATCTCAATGCAACAAAAAAATTGATGTTAATGGGATCCTTCATTCATATTATGAGATATTTCGAAACCTTATTTATTTGTATTTTTTTCATAATTAAGGTCTAGGCTTGTATCAATCAAATCTGACCAAATATGTGGTTCATATTCATAATTCAGGATGTTTGGATAATTTATTCTCATTCAATAAAATTCTCCAATATTATTCTCACTCCTTCATCTAAATCAGAGCAATGTTGGGAAATATTATTGTTTTTCGTGTTTATTATGTAACCAAATTGCCTCATTGATACAAAAATTATTGTAGCTTAATGGAAGATTTTGATTTCCTTTTATGTAGGGGACCTGGACCTGGGATATGCGATGCGGGTGTTTCATAATACCCGGATTAGGCACCCGGAACCCGGTCTTTATAATTTAAATAAATAAATAAATAAAAGCTAAAACCCCTAAACTTAAACAGTGCATTCTTATTCCATCTACATTGTTCTCCATCGCTAAAAGTCACCACCTTACGCCCACATCGCCACTGTATTCTCTATCGCCGCTTCATCCTCCCGAGTCTCCACTGTCTGTTCATCGCAGCGGACAGTACACTGCATCTCCCAGCCACCACGGACAACCGTTGTCACCGCCACAGCACCGAATCGCATTAGCTGCACACGCTACAGGCCGCTGCTGACAAGTAGGACCTCCACACAAGTGACTGCAGTTCATTGAAGTCTGAACAACAAAAAATGTAATTTACTTTATTTATTTATTGCTGTATTTTTTCTCTATTATTTTGTGTTGTAGCGGGATATGATTGTAGAGGTTTCAGGAAAAAATATTTATTTATTTATTCATTTCCTGATAACAGGAAAATCTGTGGATAACGGACACATTACGAGAATTGCTTATTTAATTTGTCCGCCAGACTATTATATTTCTCAGTAGATGTATAATTGGTTTGCAGAATTTGTGGAACATTTTTTTTATAGAAGCTTTTGTTGATTGCTAGGTTAATTTATTTTTATACTGATTACATGTTTCCTTCTGTGGTCTTTTAAGTGTAATTGCTTGTTTCAATTCAATGAACAGAATGGTGGAGGAAGAGCACAAGACTACTGGAATTAGTTCGCCTATCACTGGGGATAGTCCAAAATCGAGTGGTAGGAGTGCAAATAGATGGGAAAAGAAAAAGGAAAAACGATTGTTAAAGAAAACTGTGGAGGCTGAGGAAAGCCAAGATGTTAGTAGAGAGCGGCTGATGGAAGAGAATTCAAAACCTAATGATGCCGTTTTAGATAGTGGACGGACTAAACGGAGAAAAAAATTGTTGAAGGAAGCTGCTAATGTTGAGGAGAAAAACAAGATTACGATAATGAGTACTCTGGAGGAGAGGAATTTAAAATCTAATGATGAAAGGGTGAAAAAACAGAAAAATACAAGAAATAAAGGATTGTTGAAGGAAACTAATAAATCTGAGAATGAACAAGAGGGAGATAGAGAGAGTATTCCTGAGGAGTTTAATCCAAAATCTACTGATGGAGGTTCAGATAATGGGAAAAATGAAACAGAGAATTCGTTGTTAGGGAGAGCTAATGAACGTGAGGAAGAGCAAGAGAATCGTAAAAGTAAAAAGAAGCAGCGACTATTAGAGGAAGCTGCTAAGGCTGACCAGCGTGGAGTTTGCTACTTGAGTCGAATTCCTCCCCACATGGATCATGTAAAGCTTCGTCAGATTCTCTCTCAATATGGGGAGATACTGCGGATTTATCTTGTACCAGAAGGTGATTTTTTCTGTGACTGAACACACTATATACAGGATACTAACAATGAAATAATTATTTTGTTTCTCTTCTTATTGTTTTGGTTGGTTAAAAGTATTTAATGTGCCAAATCTGTTAGCTTAAGCTGAGATTGAAACTATTTATTTTTTTAATTCTTTCTTTGCCATTAGGAAGAGAGAGTAACTATGTTTTGGTGAAATTTAATTAACTGATAATGATCTGTTGATTTTATATTATAGGTCCTGCAGCTCAAGTACCTCGTAAGCGAGTAAATCGTAAGCGAGATGGTGGATTTCAAGAACAAGGTTTTTCAGAAGGGTATGTATGTTCGAATAAATATGCTCTAATCAATATGTCAGATATCTGCAACTAGTAGTAAAAGTTGATTGTAGAGTGCTCAGTTATGAATTACATAAGTTTTTTTGCCTCCTCCAGAAAATGTGATGTCTCTTGTTGAATTGTGTCTTCAATTATTTTTGGCTCTTTAAGGTGCATTACATTCTTTTTGCTGGCATACAGTCACATGATTGTCCTTTTTCTGTAGGTGGGTTGAGTTCACCAAGAAAAGTGTTGCAAAGAGGGTTGCTAATATGTTAAATGGTGAACAAATTGGTATGGATACTTCAACAGGAATAGTTCTTGCAGTTTTATTTTTTATCATTAAAATTGTCTAATAGATTTTATTAATCCTTGATAGTGCCATGATTATAGACTTTTACTTCAGAAATGAGTCAGATATTTGTCGTTAAATGTGATAAACCAGTAACGTATGGTCTTTTTCTAACTTTTAGTGCCATTTGTTCTATCTCATTTTACCTTTCTTGGCTCAGTTTTTGCTCTATCCTCTCACTTTTAGAGAATCATTTGGTTTGAGTTCACTTATATATTGCCTGGTGCTCTTTTTCATCTTTAATTGCAGTGGTTGCATTATGCTACTTCTTTCTTACTCAATGCATTTATTTCTTATTCTTGTTTAGGTGGAAGGAAAAGGTCTTCGTTTTATTATGATCTTTGGAATATCAAGTACCTAAGAAAATTCAAATGGGATGGTCTTACTGAAGAAATTGGTATAGTACTTGTTGAAATTTCCTTTCATTGTCTTCTATTTTTTTAATGCTTATTTTCGCTGCAGTTCATTACATTTCTAAGTTGAGATACTAATACTGCAGCTTACAAGAGTGCTGTTCGAGAGCAGAAACTAGCTCTAGAAATTTCTGCTGCAAAGAGGGAGCGGGATTTCTATCTGACTAAAGTTGATAAGTCCCGTGCTCTGAGCTCTATAGAAGAACGATTAAAGAAGGTAAACAATGTGCACACTTCAATAATATGGGTTGCTTATTTGCTCAATCAGTGTCAATTTGTTTCTTGTTTCATAACATCTTATGAAATTTTTGGCATTGGATACTGTTAGGAACCCCTAACCTTCACACTCAGCTCAATCAACACAACAAGAATTTCACCCAAAAGTAATACCAGAACAGCCAAGCAATGTTAACAATCAGAAGGAATTAATATGAAATTGTATTATACTTGACGGAGAATAACAAGAATGATGAAATGACTTAATAACAGAATGACGGATAACGCTAGCAAACCGTTTTGGGAAGTTTGTTATCCTTGTGGCTACGTGGCAAGGTTTAAGGAGAGGTTGTCAAGAGGGTATAAATATATGGGTTTGTGTTGAGTATAGGATAGAATATATTTTCTGAGTAAAGGCGCATGTAAGGGAGGGTCCTAGCGCCTCGAACAGCTTGCGTTATTTCATCATTGTAAATGGTTTCCTCACTCTGCTCATGCCTATTGTCCCTTTTTATCTCTTTTTTTATAAACTTGTGTAGTGACTGGTGGTAGTGCCCTAGCAGATACATTTGTCCGTCCTAGAGTAGTATAAGTTTTAGTTTATGGGGGATAGTGTGGATGACTTTAAATGACTTTTAAGACTAGTGGATAAAGCAGGTCAATTATCTTAAGTTGTACAATGCACTTCTCAGTATATATATTCTTGGGACAGATGTAGTTTAGATTCTAGATTTCACTTTTCAGTTCATTTAGATTGCGTTTTTTAGTCAAAGTGTATAATTTATTTTTAGAAAACTCTCCATAATTATTTCTTCTTCTATCCTGACAGAAGCAAAAAGTGCAAAAGGAATCTGGAACCGATTCTGAGCTCCCTGTTAGCCAACAGCCAACAAAAGTGATTCGTCAATTCCCACAGAAGCGACCAGTTGCAGATAATATAGCGCAAAGCAAACCTCGACTTTCAAAAGACATCCTAGCTGGGGTGAGTGTCATTTTGTTTCTCGGCAACAACTTGGCATGAATTAATAATGATCTGTTCCCTGAAACTTGCTTGTGATTGTAGGTATTTGGTGGTTCCTCATGATTGGATTTTCCAGTAATTTAAGGTCAAGAAGAGATTTTAAAGGGAAATACAGAATGCCGGAATATTTATACATGAGATGAGGTACCATTAACTGGTTTGTTTTTATAAGTCCGGTTCGTAAAAAATTATAACATATGAGGAGCGCATAGTGATTTTTGTTACAATTCTACGATACCCCGCAGCAATGTAACGAGAGCCTTGGTAGGAACAATTATTACCCTTTATTAGTAATGTGTAGCATTGAAGTAAAATTTCTATTAGTATTGGTTTTTGTATTAAATTGTGTGCAAACCCAAATTTTATGGTGATGAAGGCTCTGCTAGTATTGGCCCCCAAAGATTTTTCATTTTACGTATCTTTTTAAATGGATTGACCAAACTAATATTAAAAGTTGCTTAAAGTCATTTTACTTCCCAGGAATGAAGAGAATTGTGATAAGCATGCTTCAATTTTCTTTTGGCCATAGAAAAAACACCATTCACTACACCCATAGAGCAATATTTTGGGCATTAAAACGAGATGAATGGCGGACAGTGACATTGATTCAGTACAAAAAACAGGTAAGATAAGATTGAGATAAGATCTATACATTGAATGTCATCCATAAAGTTTGATCACATTTTTTAAGGATTATATATTCATAGAAGTGTGTGGAACGCCTATGTAAATTCCAGAAAGGGTTTTAACTACAGACTTCAATTTTGGTTCCAGTTAACTGCAACATCCACTTCTCTGAGCAACTGCTCCATCTCTAGCGCCTGATGGACCTTGTGGGCGTCCATACCCAACCTTTATTCCAGATGACTGCAATCATTATTTAAAAATAGGTTAAATGTAAGGTAAATTTCCGATTTAGTTTCAACAAAAATAATAAGAGACTTAAAAGAGTATCTTGTACGCGCCAAACAGGATTGAGACAATCCATACTATGATTTTGCTGAAATCCAAATAAAAGGACACCAGTGAATAACAAAGGGCTTCAATGTTACCTCATTGGATACATCAAACACGCCTTCCTGAATGTTTTGAAGGATCTTTGCAGCAGTCTTTATGAAGGCCTGTAAGAATAATTACCATATTCATTTAGCAATTAAGGATCAGCTGCCATGTCAATTGTGTTCCATGAATTCCACACACAACACCATTGGAAATTAAAGACTGCTTAAAATTTGGTTTACTTAATCACCTCTTCAACATTCTGAGCTGTTCTTGCAGATGCTTCCAAAAATAAAAGCCCGTTTTCCTTTGCAAACTGTTCTCCTTCCTCCTTGCTAACAGCCCTCCGATGTGCAAGATCACACTTGTTCCCAATGAGCATAATTGTCATATTGGGATTTGCATGCTGCCTGGCATCCTCTAGCCAGCTTGCCAAATGATTAAAGGTCTCTCTCCTGGACAACAGAACAACTTTGGTTTTCAGTTTAAATCCAATATTCAAACAGGAAAGGAACTGGTAGAAGAACTAGCAAATATATGCCACATGAGAGTAATACAATTTATTTCCAATTTGCCCTACACCACCAAACTTGTCGGAGCTCTCGCAGCTAATCAAAACTTATACTAGTTTGTCCAAAGAGAAGTTGCAGAGACGAGAGGGGGAAGGGGCGATTCCAATCTTGCTATCTTTTCCTTTCTCTCACATACACACATATATGCAGATTCATACTCACCTAGTTATATCATAAACCAGAAGTGCTCCAGCTGCTCCTCTGTAATAAGATCTCGTGATGGATCTGAAAGATTCTTGCCCAGCCTGAAATAAAACCAAGGATTGCAGTTTAAGAATAAGTGTAATCCATAAGTGTGCTTTGGCTAAGGACTAAAAAGTTCAAGAATAACAATTATGGCACAATGAAGAAAAATAAAATACATAAAGGATCTTACTGTATAAACATGATATTCTATCACCTATTTCTTACATTTATTAATTTCAATCACGATTACAGTACACGTACAAGGGAATAATATAAGGATCAAACTAAGACATCAAATTTAACCTACATAAAACACAAAACACAGATATACCCAAATTACCCTACAAAACCCACAAAACAGAAGGAACCATATAGCCTCAGCAAGTTCTCATCAGAACTTAATTACGGATATTAGAAATGATGGAGTTTCATGATGATAGAAGTTAAAACACAAAGTAACTATTGAAGCGGGGTCTTACAAGAATCTACAGAGTAATCTATTCTCCATCAAAACCCGCTTCTTTATGACAAAAGTTAAAACACAAAGATGTAAAATTCTTGCCCTCTAATGTTGCACATAAAGTAGTAAGTTAGTGGATACACTTTCAAAGCGTGAAAGAATCTAAAAAATCCAATTACAAGATTGAACACACAACATATTTGTACCCATAACATTATCCCACTTAAGTTGATTCACAATGAATTGACCTATGTTTGATTGACAATTGGGTGATTCTACATACTAGGAGGAGTTTGCACAGGAAGGTATGGAAAATCCTTATTCAAAAGTAGTGGTCCGAACATAAGGGTTTACACAAATTCAGTATGCTAAAAACCCCTCAAAAAACCTTCACGGCTAATTTTTTCTCTTCTTTTTCACAAAAAAAGATGCATAACTACCCACATGAGGTTCATAATTTAGTCGGTTCATAAATTAGTTAACTGAATTTAATTTTCTAAGAAAGGCTAATAAAATAACCAGAAAAAAAGAAAAGTAACATACAGTGTCCCAAATCTGAAGCTTGATAGGACGGCCATCGATGGTAACCATACGAGCACCAAACTCAACACCAATGGTGAGATCATGAACTGGCTGGAACCTCTTGTCAGTGAACTGCAAGAGCAGACATGATTTCCCCACTCCTGCAACACACCATACAAAACCCCAAAATCAAAGTTAATAACCCAAGAAAGTTGAGGAAGAACTAGGGTTTAATCAGTAAAGTTACCAGTATCTCCGATGATTATGTACTTGAAGAGATAATCGTAAGACATGTCCGATACGAAACGGTAGTTTTCGGACAAAAAGTAGGTCGCTGTCTGTGAGTTTAGTCTTGAGAAGTTGAGAATTTAAAGAAGAGAAGGAATGAATGAATAAACGAAGAAGAAAAAAACAAAACTAGATGTAAAATAAATAAAATTTCTCTAGATTAAGACGGTACCGTATTAATTGACCGACACACGGACACGGTTGCTTAGTTGCTTCTGTTTACTTGTAGGCTGAGACTTGTGTTATGGAAGTAGATTTAGATACGTAGAAGTAGAGATGAGATGAGGTTAACACTAATTTATTTATAATTTCATCCATTTTAAATAAAGAAAATATGTAACTACTGAACCTATTTTTAAATGGGTTTAGGTTTTGTTAGTTGGGAGTTAAATACATTATCCACCAATTGGATCATTTCTTCTAAAAAAGATAACTTAAAATAAGAAAATTGGGTTTTATTATATGGGGTTTTGCCAAATCAGTTATATTGATAATTAACTTTAATTTTTATGTAATGCAACAGTAAAGACAAACCAAGAGAATTATGCACGACTTCAACCTACACCTACAGTTTTCAAGTTCGATTTCTTATTAGATGTAAAAATAATACTTATTAAAATACTCGTAAACTGATCCGAACATCTAAGTTAAAAAAATATTACTTCATTAAGCTTCAATTATTACAATTTTTGTTCTTTTGGATTTGGCCACAAGCCCAAGACAACTCGGTTCTTCCTTATGCAGCAAGCCGTATAGAAGATGACAAGAATAGTATATTTCAGCGTGCCTTTCAAGTTTTCCTTTCCTATCCTTCAATTTTTTAGAGTGACTTAAACGACCTTCTCAACAGATTTTGACATCATAAAAATCAAGGGATTTAATTTATTTTTTCTTCTAAAAAGAGAAGAGAAAAGGAAATTCTTAAAAGTTCATTCAAGCAATTCTCATAACCCCATGGGAACTCAAGTTGAAATGCATGATACAACATCAAGTTCTTAATTAAACAGAAATTACTTCTTTGATAATTCATAAGTGCAGCTGGAGCTGGGAAGCTAATCCAGAAACATGTAAACAAAAGGTCAATGATCTTTTAATCTGGAAATTGTAGGCAACAATAGTTTTGGCTCTGTGCTCTTCTGGGGCGATGGTTTTCACTCTTCCATTGCCTCTCCTGCTTCGATGATTTCTACCTTTTCCTTCAATGGGGTAATCTTCGTTAAGAGGACCTCTGTAATGAAACAAAATAAGGCAAAATCAAATTAAGACCATCGAAAAAGTCGAAATATTACATAAACTCCTCTTGGAACGCCATTACTAACCAGTCTTTTTGGGGAAAGAATAGCCTTTTGAATTGATATAAGTGCGAGGATTTGGCAAGAGGTGATTCCTCAGGTATTCCTTGTGCCCCTGTGCCAACATTCATTACAAGGGAGAAATTGCATCACAATGAGATTCAGATGCGTTCTAAAAATATTCACTAGACTGGAAAGTGACAACTAACCTTTGTTATTACACAAACATCGACATTGCTTCCACTTCCCAAGTCATTGAATATACCCGAACATATTGCCTCAACTACAAGGGTTATCCCCTCATCTTTCTGCAAAGAGAAAATTGGCAACTCAGATAGAAAGAACACGGATACATGTAATAATTTATAAGAAATCACTCGCGACGTAAATTATCTAGACATAAGTCCAAGGATCTAGTTGTTTGATCTACCATAGATTAGGTCACTTGGACCACTCAATTCCACCATCTAAGTACATGTTAGAAACCTCTTCAGATAACCAGTAAGTACTAATGATGTTCAGGGGTAATTTAGGTGTAAAGTGAATTAATTGTTAAATTCTTCACACCAACATCAACATACACCATGCAAACACAAATCAACACGTTCCAAACATAATAGGCAAACTTACAGTTAGGCCTTCTTTGTATTTTGATTCAAACATAGCCATAGCAGCAAGAGAACCAGAACCCATTGTAGCAAATGGTAATGTGTCAGTTGATCCGTGTGGGTATATCTGCAAAACCAGACAAAGCAATTATTGCATAATCAAGATATTATATACACAGGTCAGAAAAAAAAATCACTATCATTTATGAAGGAAGAATAAAACGAACTGTATGCAAATGAGGTCCAGTGCAATCAACTCCACCAAGCACTAGAGCAGCTTGGACATAGCCTTGGTAGCTGGAAAAAAAATTAACAATCAGAATTATGCACTCTTACGGCTATACAGAGATATGTTGCCAACAACACAAATTGCAATTAATTAACTTTACTTGAAAAGATGCTTCTTGAGAAGTGTCAGAGCTGTAACAACCCTTGACTCTCGACCAGTATGATAACGATGTAATTGCAGCTGTGAGCTGACCATGTCTGGTGAGATGACAACGTTTTACAACAAATCAGCTATAGTAACATAAAAATGATAAATAGAGACACACACTGTTCATAAACTATTTTGTATTTTACAAATCCAAAAACAGACACCAAAAACACAAAAAGGCACTCAGCACTATATTTCAAAAACATTAAACTCATTCCCCATATATACCAGTAACAGCCTCTGTGTCAGCAGCAGTTCCCGCTCCACAGCAGTATATGTTTGGTGCCATGTAATGAATTTTCTCACAGTTCTTATCACAAACTATGGGTCCTTCAGTTGCTCTGGTATCTGCCCCAAGAATTACGCCATCCTAAGAAAAAAAATTGACAAGAGAAGAATAATGTTGCAAAGATCATTCAAGAAAGGTATTGACAGAAAAAAGTAGCTATTTCAAACACCATGACAGATATGCGCAGCATATCTGTATTGCTATACCCTTTTTAAGTTTCAAAAAAGCAAGCAATGATATTGACTGTTGAGAACAACATAGATCATGAAACTCCACAATGCTCAAATTTCAAAGCATATTCCACAAACACAGATTTCACAGTGGGAAACTCACTTCTCAAATCTTCCAAAATGTACGAGCAGACACACACATAACGAAAAATATATATCCCACTTTCACATTCTAATGTCTCCTTATAATTTATTCCCAGTGGCAGCCTATAATAATTCCTTTACGGTATACATATACTGAATTATGCTCAAATCAATTATTTCTTATAAAATTTTAGTAGAAGGTAGAGACCAAAGCATTAAACTGTCTCTGTGTCTACATGTGTGCAAACACAAAGTGCCAGGAGAATGTAAAGGTTTGTTTAATTTGTGATTCGAAAATAGTTTTCAAAAAGTATGATGGAATCGAAAATCTGAGTCATATCTAAATATTCAAAAACGCATTTACTATAATATTAAAAAAAAACTCTTTTCAAAGTTAAAAACTATGGAAAATAGAGTAAACAACTCTTTTCAGTGTTTTTTTTTCACTAAATTTTAGGTTTGTATCCGAAACTACTTTTGCAAACGTTTCAACCAAGCACAAATTCTTAAAAATTTTCCAAAAACATATAACTGCACTTAATCTCAAAGTGAAACAGGCTCTAAGAAGGCATATAGGTTTAACAAAATAGTTACCTAGACTAATGAGGCTGCAAATACCATTTCTTGTAAGACCTTAAAAAAGTGATTATGGCTCATCAAAATCGAGTAAACAATGAGAATAGACTAAGATACTTAATATGTACAACAGATCATTAAAGCATGACTAGTATAAAATAAATAGGTGGTTATACCTGGAAAATCAACCCAACAATAGTTGTCCCCGTCTTCCGGTAAGATGGAGGGTTAGCACCCTTCTTTGAAAGCATATCATTTCGTCTGCAGAGATCAAAACTGAATCCACCCTCGAGAGGAACATCTACCGTCGAATTTGACATTTTAAACTTACTCCAAACTGCATAAACAAGTAACATGGTTTGTCACCTCAACCAATCACCAAAATACAAACCACAGGATCCTCAAGCAAATATAAATAACCAAAGAGGGAAGAACATAATAGCTAAAAGAGCCAGGGAGATTCAATAACACTATTACTGATAAAATTAGCAATGATAACAGTATACAGTAATCAAATCAAGTCCGTGGAAAACAAGCACGACGCTATATCAAACCCTTCAGACGATTCTACTACATACAAAACAGTCATTTTCTCTTTTGGATAATCCAGAAATCCCCATAACTTGGTCAGTGAACACGAGCTTGAGACTTGGGTCACAAACAAATTCTTCAATCCTTGGAAAGCAGAAAAACAAAAAGCCCATAAAATAAATAATTCCTATTCCATCATACATCCCTACATTACATTCACACCAAGTTCAATTCTTCAACTAAAATGATCAACTCTTAGATGGTTTTAAAAGCAAATCTCGCTACTAATAGCAAGGAAAGTAGTTGAAAAAGAATTACGCTTTTGTTTTTAAAGGTAACGGTTGATCTTATAACACGATACATCCAATGATAGTCGAATCTGCTATTGATATAATCAAAGCCACAAAGGACAAAACCCTAGTAAAATCACACAACAAGACACCTATGTTTATGGAAAGTGAAGAGTGAAATTACCTGAGAGAAACTCACACCAAAAATTTCAAAATCTCGAGAAGGTTAGTGAAAGCAGAATCACAGAACACCACTGACCGAAACTGAGAAGGTAAAATCAATCGAGCTGGCTGACTCTCCAAGTTTTGTTGTGACAAAAGTTGGACGAAAGAGAAAGAGTTATGTTTTTGACGAATTTGCCCCTTGTAAGAGATTATTTGCTATTATGGTGCTGATTTCGAAGCAATTTACTAAATTGGTCCTTTTTCAGATTTAGAGCTTG
>WYDK02000017.1:3053558-3063670 GCA_009867345.2 Toxicodendron radicans
AAACACGAAACTTTGTAACCACTAGGATTACCATGTGTTTTACCCTTCTTCTTGAATTTTGAGACACCTTTGCCTTTTCCTTTGACATGTGTTACTAAATGAGATATCATACAGTAAAACATTAAAGCAAAGTAAATCAAACAATATTAATATCATACAATTATGGATTAATTTGTTTATAAATCAAAACTTGAAGATTGAATTCTTATTGATTCAAGTTTACTTTGTCTGTACATGTGGTGCCACAATTTGAGTGCTTAATTTATATATTTCGGAAATTAGTGATTGTCTGAGGAATCAAACCAAAAGAAAATGCACCCCACTATCAACTTGTCGAGTGAAAAAGGTGACAAAGAAAGTTCAAGAAATTCTGCCCTCACTGTTGCAAGCTGCTGTGCTTCACGCAATTGATCAGTTTTTCTTGAATATGGATAAATAGATTTTTAAAAAAGAAAATGGAGACTGATGTGTGTTGTCATAGAAGAAGAATACAAAATCTCAACGCATGCAATTACAAGAAAAGACTTATTGACTAAAGACTATATTCATGTTCCAGATCAGACTAATTGCAACACATAAACAAATATCCAGCAAGAAAAAAAATTTTAATCAATAAAGTCTTTGAAGATGAGTATTTGATCTTTGAAGATGAAGCTAATTTAATTAACAATTTCTAAAACAAATGTAAAGTTAAATTATCGATTTAATGAAATTAGAAATCAAATCTTGTACAACCATGATTTAAACTCGTCATTAATCATGTTTAAATTTCATCATATTTTTATGCTTCTGGTAAATAAAATAGACTATTAATGAGAATAAATAAAAAAGATAATAGAAGAATGAAAAGATATAACTCCTGTTAGGGGTGAAATCAGGGATTTTTTTTCGGAAGGGGTTAAAAATTTAGTTTTTAAGTAGATATAAAAAATAAATTTTATTAATAAAATTTTACTTATATGATATAACAAATTTTAGCATTTTTAAATATGAAGATAAATGAAAATAAAATACCCACATCATGAATTGAACTTGTTTTAATTTTGTTGAAAAGAGAAATAAAAGTAGTTCTTGTTTAAATTTTTTGAAAAAAAAAAAAAAAAAAGATATATGCTGGCAATGATACCAGTTGCACACTAAAATCCTAAATAGTCTACTGTCCACTGCCGACAAATAAAAGATATATGCTGGCAATGATACCAGTGAAAATTGTAAGCCATGTCTTTTTTTTTTTTTAAATAAATAGAGGACCCATGTAAGCTAAACTTCTATTAGAAGTTTTTTTTTTTGCTGAGACTGAGCGGTTGAGAGAGTGAGAGAGAGAGAGAGAGATGGGAGTCAAGGGGATGAGGAGTAGTTTATTTTTAGTAACCCTACTGGTAATACTGTTCAACACCATCAATCACAGTAGAGCTACTTCTTTTTCTAGCTGCAACGCCTCCGTGCACGACTGTCTCATCGCTGACATAATCAGCACAGACGATGATTCTGAGTTCTTGATGGATTCGCATAGTAGGAGAAGATTGCTTCCTGACTATACTACTTTAAATACTGGAAAAAAATCTCCAGTTGTGAATTGCGGGCGATACAAGCCATATGACAGTTGTCTGCCCGGTGCAAATAAAAGAAAGGTCCAAGAGACTTGTAGCACATACAAGCGTACAGGATGCTCTCAGTGAAATGTTCAATTCTTTAATATTGCCTCGAGCAATTAAGCTTTGTTATTTCTCTCGATCTGCATGTTTATTGTGTCGTTGATTTTGTATATTGAATTTGCAGTTCTCTGGCTGCTGTGAATTCTGACAAAGAGCTTCATCTTTCCCTGTAATTCTTATGAATAAACAAAAGATATCGTCTGTTTGTTATATTTGGCCACTGAATCATGATCTGATGTATCATATAATTTTTCCTTTCTTTTAAATTTATTCCACGTAAATTATTGCAATTACGTTGTAAGTATAATTAATTAATTAGTTAACCACTTTGATTGTTATCCCGATTTCTGTGCTTAAGAAATGGCATCTAAAAGTCGTCATATCCAATAGAATTCATTAATGGTTGGTAAATGATGCCAAAATTTGCTCTAATAATCCAAATCCTATTCAACATTATTCATTGTTGTTATTTGACTCTCTGAATCCGTGAAACATATTTAAATTGAAATTTAATTATATAATAAATTAAAGTCGGTAAGGGTTAAAACTCAAACAGTCTAATCTAATCTTTTTGTAAGAAATACTATAATTAATGGTGAGTGATCCAAAAATAATGCTAAATTTAATTAATGTTAGTAATTATGTTATGTTCTTCATAAGTTTTAGCTATGGATCATGAGTTCCAGTCTCCCAACAGCATTGTTTGTTTAAATCAAGAGTTTGAGTGTTGGAGCTATTTATTGGAAGAAATTTAAAATTGTCATGGAATCTCAGTTTCTGTAGTTGATAAAAGAAACTGTAGATTAATAATCAAAAGTAAACAACAATGTTATCTTTTCGGAATGGATTGCCCACATAGAAGACGACTTATAAAGTGAGTCGTTCATGCATATTCTTGTTAATCACTGAAACCTTTGAAACTTTCTCATCTTTGTTTGTTGAGAGGAAAAGCTAGATGAATTCTCCATCAAGTTTGTTATCATACAATTATTATCATACAGTAAAACATTAAAGCAAAGTAAATCAAACAATATTAATATCATACAATTATGGATTAATTTGTTTATAAATCAAAACTTGAAGATTGAATTCTTATTGATTCAAGTTTACTTTGTCTGTACATGTGGTGCCACAATTTGAGTGCTTAATTTATATATTTCGGAAATTAGTGATTGTCTGAGGAATCAAACCAAAAGAAAATGCACCCCACTATCAACTTGTCGAGTGAAAAAGGTGACAAAGAAAGTTCAAGAAATTCTGCCCTCACTGTTGCAAGCTGCTGTGCTTCACGCAATTGATCAGTTTTTCTTGAATATGGATAAATAGATTTTTAAAAAAGAAAATGGAGACTGATGTGTGTTGTCATAGAAGAAGAATACAAAATCTCAACGCATGCAATTACAAGAAAAGACTTATTGACTAGAGATATTATTTGATCCATAGAACACGATCAATAGCTAGCTAGTGGATGAACCTAATTAACGATTAAGGGCCATTCAGGTTTCTTAATTTCCAAAGAGTTGAAGGTTCAAGGTTTGCTTTGTAGATATTAATATGTCGTCGGCCATGTATGACAAAACAACTAAGAGAAAACAATTGGTAAAAGAATACCTAATTGTTTCGCTTCATTAATATAATTAAACCATTTATTATTCATTATAACTGTTAATATATATCTAATAATGTTAAAACCTAAAGACTATATTCATGTTCCAGATGAGACTAATTGCAACACATACACAAATATCCAGCAATAAATCACCAGCAAGAAATCAGAATAATAATTTGGGCAAAATAATGAAAAACAGAAAATTAAAACACACAGAAGATTTATAGTGGTTTAATAATCGTTATGACATCCACTTTTCAGGACAGTTACGAAAAGATTCATTAAACAAGAGAATAGAGATCTTACAGACTTATATATACTCAAAGTTTGTTAAAAAGATAAATTATTATACATTAGGTTTGAAAAAAACAAAATTATACATTTTCATTAAACTCTGTTAAGAAATTCTCATTTTTCAAATGTAACATGAAGGGAAAGTCTGAAATACCCTTCTAAGTTTATTTTTGATAAATTATTTTTAACCATTTATATTTGTTAAATTATTAAGCACCCCTTCATAAAAGTTTCAAAATAAATACATCCCACCCACCCAACGGAACCGCCGGCCACCGGCAACAAAAAGGCGCACCATATCCACACGCCCTCTGTAGAAGAGGGAGAAGAGATATACCAGTCAAAAATCCATATGCCCTCCCTTGTTATTTATAAAACTACTTTGTCTACCAAAACCTGCCCCATTAATCTTCTTCCTTTCCTCCTCCTCCTTCTTCTGGCCCTTCCTTCGCTAACATTAACTTGTACCCCTTTTTTTTTTTTAAATCTTCACAAGCATTTCTCCTTGTAAAGTCTAACTTTCTATCTTTTTTCGCCTACCCACTTCGTCAATTTACTTCTTTTTCCGATAAACCTTTTGAAATTTCAGATACACTGTTCTGGAATCGAGGGTTTTCTTTCTTGTAATTTTGGGTTTTTTCTTATAAGTTGTGTATTTTATATATCTTATATGAATGGGTTTGAATTTCCGTAATGATATTTGGGGTTCGTGGAGTTTTAGCGGTTTAGGTAAGGAATCAGAGAAAACTACTGGTTTGAGTTGCGACGACGTCTGGGGTTCATGGAATTCTAGCAGTTTAGATAAGGACTTTTTAAATAAGGGATCGAAGGATGGTTTTGACCAAGAACTGGGAGGCGCTATGGATGAGGTGCCTATGCCTACGTTCACGGCAATCATTCAAGATTTTGAGACGGATATTGGAGATTTATGGGGGTGTGAGACTGAGAAACACAATGGAGTTCAAAAATCCTTTTCTGGTCTCAATTTGGTAAGGTTTCAACAAGGGAAGGGTAACTTGCAATTTGATGAAATATCGATTCCAATTAGTAGTTTTAGTCAAATTGGGATTGGTAATGGAGTTTCTTATGGTGATAATTATGGTTGTAGTGGAAATGTGAATGTGAATAATGGGGTTGTTTGTAATAATGAGGCTGAGTAAGTTTGTTTTGATTGTGGTGAAGTGAAGGAGGTGTTCCCCATGATGTCTTATTTTTTGCTCTGGGAGTGAAAGACCTCTTTTTGGTTGAAAGAGTTTGGAGGTCATTGCGTGATTCAGTTAGGAGTGACCCTTTGTTATGGAGGAGCATTCACATGGATCAACCTTTGAGTTCGAAGATCAGTTGCTCTTGTGAAGTTGGGAGGGCAGCTGGTACGCTTCAAAGCTTGAGTCTTGTGAACTGTTGTAGAATCACCCATACTGGTTTGAAGCGTGTACTCGAAAGCAATCCAGGGCTAAAGAGGGTCAGTACTCGTGCCGATGACAGGCTGTTTTGTTGGGTGGGTGGGGTGTATAAGTTAATTTCGAAACTTTTATTAGGGGGCATTTAACTAATTAAACAAATATAACGGATTAAAAATAGTTTATGAAAAAATAAACTTAAAAGGGCATTTCAGACTTTTCCTTCGTACTATTTAAAAAAAAAGAGAAATTCTTAATAGAGTTTTTATCTTTTTCAAACGTAGAAATTTATTTTTTCGACAAATACAACTTTTTTTGCCTAAAAAGAAATCAAAATATGATGTTAAGTCATGCATAAATTAACTTGGTCAACAAAAGGCAGCAATTATTGTCCCCCATGAATATGATATATATAAAAGGTGATAGTGATCAGCCCAATTATTAAAGTTTTTTTTTTGGTTTAGCAGTAGTCTCTATCAAGTTCAGAAAAAAATGTACACAATAAGTAAAAAAAAAAAAAAAAAAAAAATTGGCCATCCTATTAAATATTTAAATGATTTTTGACTGAATTCAATATATAAATATGCATATTGCTAAATGAACAACACATAGTTATAAGAAATTATTAAGGATAGAAATTAAAATTTTAAAAATAGTAATCTTATTCTCTAGTGTCAAATAAATTATACTATACTTATGTAGTGATAACATGTAATTTTTGCATTAAACATGAAAAGAAAATGGAATAATATATATGAAATAATTATTTCAATATATATATAACAATGACAACTCTACATAAAAGCAAATATTGGTTAGATTCTTTCTCACTATGGGTTAACAAGAAACGATAGTTGTATTTCGTCAGCTCCAGATTTAGTAGTCCAACAAATTTTCAATGACATCAATTATCTTATCCTGGTTTAAATATTTTATAGTGGCATACATCCATTATGAGTCTTTATTTAAATTTAAGTTATTTATATAATCGGTAAGTTTATTAAAATTTAAAATTTTAATCATTTGTTGAGTGAATCAAATTACAGTAGTATATATTGTTTTAAAAAAAGTGCTTTACCAGTCAATGCCAAAGACTTTTACAAGTCTTTGATGCCCCATTTCCACGAATCCTCAACTCTTAACCAGGTTTAGATATCTGTTGAAGCTGTAGCTAGTTCCTCATTCCAAAACACACAGATGGACAACACTAGCCGTACCGGTATGCATCGCCGTGCCAAAATCCTGACAATTCTTAAACTTTTCTACCTCCTCTTGTTGCTCCATCACTTTGCCTTTTCCTTTGCCGATATCTCAACAGCTCCAGTACAGAACATATACGTTGCTTGTGGCTCCCTTGGCAACTCCAGCTCTCTAGATGGCCGGCAGTGGATTGGAGACATCATGTCTCAGTACTTGCCTATGTTTGAACCCCAAAACAACGTATCAAGTGTATCTGCTGCACTTCTACAAGCTAGAAGTCCCGAGGAATACTACAGGAATGCACGACTCTCTTATTGGCCATTTACCTATATATTCAACGTCACAGCCGGTCAAAAGTTCATTCGCTTGCACTTTCATCCGGCTTCGTATCCAGGCTTTGACAGCTCTAAAGCTTTCTTTTCTGTTAAAGCCGGTCAGTTTACTCTTCTAACCAACTTCAGTGCTTCGCTTTTTGCTAATCATTCTGGCCAAGACGCCTTTTACAAAGAATACTGCGTTGACGTGGAAGAAGGCCAGAGGTTAAACATAACATTCACTCCAAGTTCAGACTACGAAAAGGCATACGCTTTCATCAATGGAATTGAAATTGTATCCATGCCTACGAATCTATATTACACCGGAGCAGACAATAAGCCATTAAAGTTTCTTGGCCAGGTTAGTAATACAAGGTACATAATTGAAAACGGCAGTGCCCTTGAGACTATGTACCGAATAAATGTTGGCGGGAGCCAAATCTCACCACAAGATGACACAGCTGGCATGTATCGAACCTGGTCTGATAAGTACACTGCCTACAAGACAAGTGATATACGGGGTATTCTTCCCGTCAACCATACAATTGATCTCAATTTCAGCATGATACCTAATTATACTGCTCCAATTACTGTCTATCAAACCGCCATGTCGATGGGAAAGGACAAGAAGGCTAACGAAAAATATTTTCTCACTTGGGAGTTTCCAGTGGATTCCGGGTTTATCTATTTTGTTAGGCTTCACTTTTGCGAGTTTCAGATAGAGATAACACAAGTTGGGGATAGAGTTTTTGAGATCAACATAGCTAATCTATCTGCTGAGAAAGGAGCAGACGTTATTGCTTGGAGTGGCGGAAATGGTGTTCCCTATTACAGAGATTACGCTGTGATAATTCCGTCAGGAGGAAATGAAAAGGAGCAGCCTCTCTCTATCGCATTGCACCCGGCCCCCGAATGGAGAACTAAATATTCTGATGCGATCCTAAACGGTGTTGAAATCTTCAAATTGGACGTTAATAAAAACCTCTCCGGTCCTAATCCTGACCCTGTGACACCTCCGGATCGAAACCCTCTGACACCTCGGGATCGAGACCCTCCAAAAAAACCTAAGAAGAATAGTATAACTATAATAGCCATCGTTGCTGGAGTAGCATCTGGCTTTGTTGTGCTTTCTCTTCTGTTTTTAGTCATTTTCCGGCGAGCGAGAAAAGTCAAGGACTCAGGTTCCAGCACTGGTGCTTCATTCTGGGTCACATTTTCTTCATCCACGACCAAATCAACCAAGTCACGTGGCTCATCTCTACCGTCCGATCTTTGTACCCACTTTTCACTGTTAGAAATTAAAGCGGCTACAAACAACTTCGATGATGTGTTTATTATTGGCGTTGGAGGGTTTGGTAATGTGTATAAAGGCTACCTTAACGATGGGTCCACTCCCGTTGCCATCAAACGGCTGAACCCAGGGTCACAACAGGGGGCCCTGGAATTTAAAACTGAGATCGAAATGCTCTCTCGGCTTAGGTACCTTCACTTGGTGTCTCTCATTGGCTACTGCAAAGATCATGGAGAGATGATCCTTGTGTACGATTACATGTCTCGTGGGACGCTTCGTGATCATCTCTATAACGGCGGTAATGATCCTCTTACATGGAATCAACGACTCGAGATATGCATTGGCGCAGCACGCGGGCTTAATTATCTTCATACGGGCGCACAGCACGTTATCATTCACCGTGATGTGAAGACAACAAATATTTTACTGAATGAAAAATGGGTGGCCAAGGTGTCTGATTTCGGGCTATCTAAAACAGGACCCACAACCATGTCACAAACACACGTCAGCACAGTGGTAAAGGGCAGTATTGGATATTTAGATCCTGAATATTACAGGCTTCAGCATTTGACTGAGAAATCTGACGTGTACTCGTTTGGCGTTGTGTTGTTCGAAGTTCTGTGTGCGAGGCCGCCTATACTTCGGACTGGGGATAAGAAGCAAGTAAATTTAGCTGTTTGGGCGCAACAGTGTTATCGCAAGGGAACCCTTGATCAGATAATGGATCCATTTTTGAAGGGTAAGATAGCGCCAGAGTGCTTGAAGAAATTTGCAGAGGTGGCAATGAGTTGCTTGGATGATAATGGAATGAGACGGCCATCGATGAGTGAAGTGATGTGGGGTCTTGAGTTCGCATTGCAATTACAGGAGACAGCAGAGAAGAATGAGAAGTTTGGTGATGATGAGGAGGATGGAAAGAAGGGCGATGTTGATTCTGATGAGCTACATTTGATGAAATATGAATCTGATGTTGATAGCGGGGCTTTATTCAGTAGCATTGGTGAACATGTGCTGGAATCAAAGACCATTAGTACTGTGACACTAACAACCAGTGATGATCAAAGTTTTTCAACTAAAAGTTCTGATAGCAGATATGTTTCTGGAGCTGTTTTCTCCGAGATAATGAACCCACAAGGGCGATGAGTTTGATATGACAATCTCTGCTTTCTGTGTTGCTAAACAGAGGTTATATTTTCTTTAGTTTGTTGTTCATGTTTCCCCTGGAAATTCAGATCAATTATGATGAGACCTGTATATGTTGAAAGCAGTTTCTCTGTTTTCTAGCTATCATGTAAAAGGTCATTTGGAATGTACACTCTTTTTATGAAATTGCCAGCCTTATTATTATTATTATTATTAGCTGTTACATGTAGTATACAGAATTAAAATCGATCATTGTACTATTGTTAATGGACAGAAATACCAGGTAATTTAATTTATCGAATATCAGCGAAGTTTCATAATGAAAGAGGCTATGCATCTAAATTCTCGAGAATTGTCATTCATTCATATCTGGAGCAGAATTTTCCGTGATACAACAATAGAATAAGACAAGAAATATGAGAAGAATTTTACAAGATGGATGTGTACAGTGTAATAATTGATCAAATTCTTCCATACATGGTAATTAATTATATTTGACTTTGAAAATTCAACATGTTTAGCTAATGTCTTACACTCAACGGTGGTGATCACATTGCACGTTCTTTTACTAGTTGACATAAAGTCCTAATTAGTATGAATAAGGAATACCCATATAATTTAGTTTTAATAAATTTCCCTTTCTAATATTTATAATTGAATGGGTTCTAATTTGTCGTTTACTTAGTTATTTTTCCTTTGGCAAGGTAGAATTAATCCTCCACTTTTAAGGGATTGGGACTCCATTAAAATTGGCTAAAGCAAACAAGTGAATGGGAATCTCTTGTTCATTCCACCCTATCAAACGCCACCTAAGTATTATCTCTTTTGTTCACAGATTATTTGGAATTTTAAAAACCGATTAATCTGTGACCATAGCAACTCGTTATTATCAAAGTTTTTCTATTAGATGTACATGTCTGGATAAATCGATATCTGTGTTCTCTGTATTCTGCAACCCCACAAGAACAACCAGCAAACTATTAACTTCTTCAGTTTGTTCTATACATTTCTATATTCTTTCATTTTATTTATTTTCACTCTTACATATGTTTAAATGTATTGTAATTTGTAAACACTCCCATTCTCATATAAATATTTAAATGTAAATTCTTAAATTATATAGATACCTTTTTTTTCCTTCTAACCGATTAGAATTTTATCTCAACTACTAGTCAAAACAATGTGACCACCACTGATATATTCTGA
>WYDK02000017.1:3087348-3099424 GCA_009867345.2 Toxicodendron radicans
ACTGTTGTGATTGCAGATCATAGATGGCTGCAGAGGCATTGAGGAAGTTGAGAAAGAGCTGCGTGAAATTGTAGTGGATCATGTTGTAGCTTGCAAAAAGGGGAAACCCCTTTCCCTCCTCTGGTCACCTTAGTTAATTCATTGTATCTTTGTTCATGAAGAGAACGTGAAATAGGTATTGTCAGGAGCTTTTTTCTGAGAGTGTTTTTCTCTCTGCAGAATCATCGATGCTTCGACCAAAAAGCTGTTGAGTTTCATATTTTCATATAATTGAATATTATGAATTCTTTATATTTCTGGGAATCTTAAGGTATCAGAAATTATTGCAAAAGGAATACATTGCAGTTCGTAATTTAATATGAAAACAGTTAATTGTTTAATTCAATTAAAAAAGTGAGTAATTCCGTGCTTCAAATGTCACCAGAATTCTGCAATATGTGAAGTGTCCACGACCCTCGTGAACCAGAACCACCTCTTTTGTGATTTATCTAAATCTTACGGAGACGTTGGCCATTGTCTTCTGATGGCTGCGTATGTGGAGGTTCTAGTTTCTGGGTTTTATGAAAAATAAATAAAAATTTGTTATTTTTTATGAAATTACTCAGTTAGCCTTTTCAATCTAACTCTCAAGAGTCAAGCTTATTTTAGTGTAACGCAGCTGTTTAAAAATTTACACTCTGAAAATCTGTTTAACATAGCGTATAAAGGTCATAACAGTAATTTTACAAAATAAAAAAATTCTTCGATAATCAAATATCTCCGTCTATCTCATTTCTTTCTCTGGCTTTCTTCTTCGCTCAAAAAAGAAAAATATCCAAAGCCCACCGTCTACTAAAACGCCACCACCACCTGTGAATCCATGGATTTAAAACAGATCCCTATATATATATCACGACCCAAGCACCACCCCTGTGCAATTATGATTGCCGTCTGAGTCTGACCAACTTTCAGTTATATTATAAGATCTAGGCGTATTTTATCTCAATTGATGACCAAGTTGTGCCGTGGATTCAGTCAAGAGGATGATGTTGAACAGTGAGCATGGATAGATTTTCTTTTTAATTAACAAAAGTTCATTTTCCATTGATGAGATTACTGATTATATTCACTTCTAGAATAACTCTCAACACCTTATAATTTAATTACCATTCAATTATAAAAGTTTTCAAACTTACATTTTTATTTAATACATCTTTATTAAAACCAAAAAAAAAAAATTATTAAAATTTATCAAAAAAATAATCCTTTTCAGAAAGTACTTTTTTTATTATTTTTAAAGCTTATAAATGTTTTAATTATATTTTTCTACAAAATGAGTATTTACATATTATTATTATTCAAGAATGATAAAGTTAGAATTGACCAATCATATAACTCCAGTTACTCCACCCAATGTACAGGCCACTGTTTAGTTTCAACTTTCAGTCATGAATCAACCAAAAGAAATTTCTTGTTTTGATTTAAATATAACTAATACTATTTCTGTCTCTTGTTATGATTTAAATATAACATAATATAAAACAACTTTTACATCACTAGTAATAATTTTTTTTTTTTACTAATATATAAGGGAGGGGAGCTATCGCACAACAATTCATTATCACGGTCTTCCAAATAAATTATAGACAAATGTTATATCTTATTTATAGATTGAAGTCATTCACAACCTCATTGATTCGCTCTATCGTTAAACTACATATGAGTGTATAGTAACTGAATATGTGCATTATTCATAAAATTTTATGCCAATATAAATAAAATTTGAATAAAACACAGAGCAGATGCGTAAACACAAAAAACACATGAGTAATCATATTCATCCCAAAAACTTAGAAAATTTTACATATCTGAAATGATGTGTTATTTAATGTATTGTCACTTTAATTACATGTCAATAACACATTACTTAATATTTAAAATTTGTGATAAGTTTTTGGGAACATACAATCATCTAAATTCAGTATCTTTCTCAGCTGTTTGAGGTAGGTAAATTTAGCTTAGTTTTCACCAAAACCTGATAAGATAATATAATATATATATATATATAAAATTTAAAATATTTACACTTTGGACTTGTTCGCTGCTAGTCTAGCTTCGTCACTACTGCTTCTTGGAGGCATCGATCCCACATTTTTATTCTATCTTACAGAATAAACAATGATCTTTCCCATATGCACTGAATGAACACAAGAAAAAAAAAAAAAAAAAAGAGGTGAAAATCATTGTTATAAATTCTTTATACAAATTAAAAATAAAATTAGTAAATTATGTTAGTTTGAAGGTAATACTTAAATAATTTATATATATATTATTCATGAGAAAAAGAATCTACTATGTACAGTGAGTTAATCATGAAATGCATGTTTGTTACTGGTATTGACGTGACACTCATTATTGATTGATTGTACATATAACAAGTACCATTAGATTTGTTCAATATATATAATCATCACTAAGTTTAGAGTAACTTACAGCTCAATTTTACAAACTATAACTCACAATTGATTAATTAGTGAATTAATCAGACAGGTTCTATCTATCTGATTAATCGCAAACTAATCTTGATTGATAAGCTTCATGTTACCTTTTAGTGTTTTAATTGGTTGTTACTGTGATTGATGTACCTACACCTACCCATTTCCTCCTATCAACAAATACTAAGACGCCAAGCTACTCAAATCTTTGATTACTAAACTTTAATCATTGCTTTTTTAATTTTGATGCCCCGTGCCTAATTTGGATTCTCTATTCCTATTTGATTTTTGTCAACACGTTTCAAATTTTGATATATAATGGTCCATGCATTTATAATTATTCTCATACATTATATGATATAAAGAGGAAAATTATTAATAATCTTTCATTCAATTAATTACCTTCTTCTTCGCATTTGGGAAAATATATTTCTAATTTAATAATATATAGTCGAGATTACCTGATAAGGTTTGGAGGCGTCTTCAACGTCCCAAACTCAGCGCAGCCTCTAAGTCTAGCCGCCATGCAAATCCTCCACATTCCATTCTCCAAACATCACACGGCATTACCATCTTCTTCCAGTACTTCCCCTTCTTCCACGTGTACTCCACCCGCACTTTACACGTTAATGAACTGAATACCCATGGCAACTTCTCTTTCATCCCCAACAACACCATCACTGTCGCCCTCTCCCCTGACTCCTCACCTTCACCCTCGTTCTCTTCCCTCACCGTCACCATCCTCCTATAAGCTCCATTCACCCACTTCACTTTATTCAACCTGTCTGATATAAACCCCGGACACCTGTCCTTCTCTAGATTCTTCATCATCTCTACGTCCTCACTCCCCAACCCTCCTCTCCCATCCATGCCCATGCATGTATCATCATCACTACTCATAACTCTCTCCACCGTCACCCACGTCTCCACCACTCTCCCATCAACCATCTCCGCCCTCTGATCTCTCAAACCTAACCCTCCCACTTCTTCAAACCCTTGATTTATTTTATTATTTTCAATTACCACCTTCTCTTTCTCTTTCTCAATCTCTATTCCCGTACCATCGACATTAATATTGCACCACGCCTCTCTTCTTTTTGAACACTCTAAATCACCACTCTCCGGCAACAACTGTAGCGTCACGATCTTATCATCCTTATTACAACTTCCATGATGATCAGTACTCGTTTTGTTATTCTTCTTTCTCCTGTAACCCCGATTCTTCCGAACTCTAACGTACTTTCTCTTAGATCTACCATTACTAACCATCAGGTTCTTGTTAACCGCTTGTAAGTTGCCCGGAGCAGTACTTCCGGCGACCGGTTTCGGTGCAATCGGCCGGAATCCGAGCATTATCCTTTCGATAACCGTTTTATCCTGCGCAGTACCAGCGCACGTTAGCATGCGCCATCTTTCTTTAGCTTGAACGTCCATTTCCCTCCACCAGACCAGAGCGTCTTTTTTTTTCTCTCCAACTTTACTCTCTCTTCCAGTCTTTCTCAGTTTCTCAGAGAGAGAGAGAGGTTCAGGCGATAATCATAGCAGAGGTAGATATTATTCGTCGTGAAAGCACCACGTGTCTAGGGCAACATTCGTACCCCTGGAAAGACATGAATTGAGAGGGGCCCAATAGAAAAGGAAACGTATCTGACATAATCGAACGGTAGCTCCGGTCCCACCCGCGTTGGCCAATCAGAAACGAGGTCGTGTCTTGCACTGGATAAAGGTAGGTACACGTGGGCGCTCTCTTGAAAATAGCGTACTGTATCGTCAATTGAAAAATGAGAAAAACAAAAAAAAGGCGTTTAGGGAGGTTCGAGAAACGGCACACGTGGTTCACTCTTATTACAATCAAACATGTTAATCCCATTCACTCTTTTACTTCTTCCACTCGCTCCTCAGGGGCGTGCGCATCAAAATCTATGGAGGGCCTTACTGTCATTATTTCAAATCTTTTTCTGACATTCGGCTCATATTCCTTGTCACATCACTTTTACATAACAATTTTTCTTTTTTCTTTTTTTTTAAATTTGTCAAAGAAAATATATTTTGCCCATTTTGTGTTGGAATTATTAAGAAATGAAAATAAATGTGGAAATTAGGAATGTGTTGAGACTTGAGAGTGGGTATTGTAAGGTAGGATGAGAAGGAGTGGCGTGGGGTGGGTGGTCCAATGAAAGTCTTAAATGTCCACGTGGTAAAACAGTGTGGATTTAATTCAAATTTAATCTCCAATTTGTAGTAGTGGGTCCTACACCCAAGGGCGGATTCAGCCCCTTTAAAGGTAGGTCCTCTTTGAAAAAAAAATATATATATATATTTCTACGGATAAATCTTCTCCAAAATCTTCAGGATCTTATCGGTCTTTATTAATTTTTCATTTTTATCCTCTAATTTTCTCTAATTTACTCCTTATAATATATCACATAAATTATTATATATTAATTATAAATTTTAATTCTATAACATGATCTTATTATCATTTTATAATTATACATAATTTTCTCTCTTTCCTTCATCTATTTAATTAATTACTTAATGATTTCATTATATAACTTACTCTACTTTTTAAATAAAATAAAAATTAATAATTTATATAATTATAAAGTAATAATTTACTTAATAATTATCATTATTTTTTCTTAATTTTAATAATTTCAAATGATTGTATTATACTTTTTTCATAAATTTATTTTCCAATTAATGATAATGACTTGACATAATTAAAAAATAATAATCAGATTATAATTAAATTTAAATCATTCATTGAACTTTGACCATAACAATCTATTGTTAAGAGCAAATATAATTATTTGTATTTAGAGTTTTAAAGAACTTAATCATATAAAATATTATTTTAAAAGTACATATAACTCAATTCATTTTTCATTCATTCCTTGTTTTTTTTCTTTCAATTTCATTATAAATTTCTATAAGACATCACTAACATCAATTGGTTAGAGAAAAAATTGAATTGAAAGCAAATTAGGTTAAAATTTAGGGTTTGGAGTTTAGAGTTTATGTTTAACTTTTTTTGCTCTCTTCACAACGAAGAAGTATTTTTACGTAAAAATTTTATAGTTTCTTATAAATTTTATGTTATTTTCAACACATTTATTCAAGGTTTTATTTTTTATAGATTTATTTAAGTATAAAAATATTGTATTATTATGTTTTTTTTTTTAATTTTTTGATGTTGTATTATTTTATTTACTATTTTTTTTAAGTTTTCATTATAGATTGACAAACAATGACATACCTGCGGAAGTCCCATCTTGCGCCCGCCAATGCCTACGTCACGCTATTGTATCCAGTTAAATTTATTTAGTGGAATATAATTGGCTTCTCCTAACCAATCAACACTTCAGAAGTTGAAACGTTCCCATCCTTTACATTTATTATGGGACTTTTCTTTATTTATTTATTTATTTTAGTTTTTTTATTTTTTTTTTGTATTTACGGTTTATGGCCATACGGGGGACGACACCTATTAAAACGACGCCCCCACTACAAAGGCCACTGCCCCACTGCCCCACTGCCCATACCGTCATTCACCCTCAGATTTCACCCTCAGATTTCACGTATCTAAGGGCTATGATATGATTTTTGGACTCGTAGATAAAAAAGGGGGTTATAGTTGACCTTGCTTTGATAAAAGTAAAATGATAATAATATTGAAACATCTCTCATACAAATCATTGTATTAAAAAACGGATCGGAGTATTGTTTTAAAAATCAAATTAGATTAGTCGGTTCGATCGTAAATCGGTCATGACTCTAGTTTAGTTTAATTAAAAAACCAAGAATATATATTGGATCGGTATGGACTGATAGAATAGTACTGAGTCGTCGGTTTAACCGGATCGAGACCCAAACCGGTTTTAAAACTAAATCTAAAATCTAGTATAATTGTTAAATTATGATTTTGTTTTGTGAACTGATAAAGTGGACTGGTGATCATTCTGAAAATTAATTATATTAAAGAAATTCAACAGCGGTTACATATAGAAAATGCCCAAACCGTCTACGGGCTAGGGGGCAACCCTACTTGCTCACCGGGGAGGGGGCTCCCACCCCCGATTACGTAATCCTGACCTCTTATTGTTGAAGTGATCGATAACTCTAACATGGATGATGTTTAATGACTTTACAAATGACTTTGATGACATTTCTCTTAAATTAAAACTATTTAGTAACTTTCTTTCTGTTGATAAAGTTAAGTGATGTAGATTTATTACAACTTAAGAAATTTTAAATCAAATTTTAAGTGTGATGAATAGATTAAATGAAAACAATATGATATTTAGCTTGTTATTGAAATTTTGGAAAGTAGTATTGCAGTTTCTAAATTATCAGATTCATTTTTTTTGTATGATGTCAGCATGTTGACGTCACCGGTCTAACCAGTTGGACTGGTGAACCGACAACTTTTCTGATTTTCAAAACGGTCCGGTTTTTAAAACATTGATACTAACTACTAAGAGACGGATAGTGATCAACACAAAAATTATGTAATTTTCATCCAATTACCCAAATCATATTATTAATTAATAAGTACTCCAAAAATTTCATGCCATGTTCACATAAATATATGATGATCATACAGTCTAAAGTATTTAATTATTTTGTATGAATTAAGATGAACAAAGAAATAAAAATAATATTTCTGAGTTTGGACTGGGCCGAGTTTGGGCTTCCAAAATCACCATGACCCAAACCATTGCCTGTATTCCAGAGTGTACCATCATCACCAATTCGGCATATCTGTCTGTACTTTCTGAAAAAATGCAAAAGTTTAATAGTTATATGGGGAAACGTTAAGGAACAGGTCGGTATGTTCCTTGAATGAAAACAAGCTTTTGTCAATTATTTATTTATTGTATGAATATTAAATTCTTTCCGTTTATGTTTGAAGAAATGCTTGAGAGAACTTCACATCCTTAACTCTATGTTTGTAGAGATGTCTGCAAGTATTAATACAATTTTCACGTTTGGAAATCATGTTATTTACGTCTTTACTAATTTTGCGCTGTATAACTTGGAAACCACATTCATTTTGGTTCTCAGTTAGAGCAAGAATTTTAGAAATTGAACTGTTTTGATAGTTGTTATAGAATGATAATTAATAAAATCCCGGATTTTTTTTTTTTTTTTTAATACAATGTATTGTTGATTAATCTGGTGTTAACATGTTATCTATCTCAGGTATTGCAATGAAGTAGAAAATACTTAAGAATTAGCATTAAGTTGGATCATAAGTACAGGGGAAATTTTTTAGCATTACATAGTTGGGAATGTTTTGAAACAAAATTGCAGCTGCAGCTGTGAATTTAAGTTGACATTAAAGAGTTAAAAACTTGATGGATTGCAGTAACTGTAAAAAAAAATGTTAGTTAGTTTTGAGATAGTGAATTAGCTGACAGTATAAATCTTGCAACTATACTTTACTGAAAGCTTTATTAGCTAATTGGTTCATTGCAGTGATGTTATAATGAATTGAGTTATGAGTTTTCGAATTCTTTGTTAGCTTGTGTCCTTCACTGGTAGCTTTTATTGAACGAAGTCTATATTCCATTGCTGTCTTTGTTAATCTAACTTTTTATGTTTTTTCAAAGTCATTTACATGTAGCAAATGTATATACAGTTGGAAAGTGGCACTGAATAGGGTATTCTAAATTGTAGAGCAAAAGATTACTGCATATGGAGAACCTTCTAATTGTGCAATCATCTTTGCATATCTAGAATTTCTTTAAATATGATAAAGTACATTCTGATGCTTAGGACTAGAAACAGTTTTATTAATGCATATGAAATGTTAAATGTCTTACAATTGTTAGAACTTTTGTGTAACTTTGCCAGCATAGGCTCTTTGATAAATTCATTGAGTCATCTCTCACAAGCTACCCACAGATTGACAATCAAATTACTTTGCGTTGTTGATCCCAAAACTTATTTTATGGGATTTTGTTCATAATTATGTGTTGACTAAAATATCTTATATAGTACCTTGTTACAATTCATTGGAGTTCACATTTTGTGACTTGAATTTGAATCTAGTAGATCACAAACATTGACAAATCTTCCATTCTCGTGGATGCTATAAATGGTGTTTTATGTTATATTATTCTACCTCCTAAACGGCTAGAAGTGTTTAATTTGCTGTTAGGATGCTAAAATACAAAATATATAATTTTCCCCTTTTTCTGATGTTATTGTATGCTAAACATGCCACGTTTTTAAACTGGATACTCTACTATGATTAAAAAGAAACTTTGGACCAAAATTTAACTTCTATCTTGATTTTTTAAAATACCATACTGTTGGGTTTCTTGTCTTATTTAATGTGTGTATTTCCAGAGAATTTTATTACTTTCTTCAGGAATTCATTTTTTGTTTCAAAGACTTTTTATATCTGAATTTATTGATCTTATATTTGATTAAGAATGGCCTTGCATGAGAACAACCTTGTAGTTTAGTTGGTTGGAACTTTTTGCAAGGAGCAAAAGGTTTATTGATTGATCTACTTCACACCAAGGAAAATGTAGTTAATTTGTGTTTGTGTGAGGTGGATTGGGGTGTGTGGTAAAAAATATTTAGGAAAACTATAAAGAGAGTTGTAGAGGTAAACTTTGCTAATAAAGGTAAGTTAATTATGTTTACACAACTTTTTCAAGCCAATAGAATCTAGCCAAAAATTTAAAACGTATGCAATTTCGGACACGGGTCATGATGAAGTGAACATTTTGTGACACGATATGTATACTATAAACATATATGCTTGCACACAAACGAGCGTTACAAGTTGTGATCTGAAGCAAAGAAAACAAGAGAGAGATGCAAAGAAGAGAAAGAGGAGGTAGCTATCGGTATCATCTCCGACCACAAATGCAACTACCGTCCACCTTAGGTATTTATTCCCCTTTAATCACTAATTGTAATCATGATCTTTCTCTGATCTCATTGAATTACTTGGAGTAATTTATAAGTAACCATTCTATTGAAGTCTACTATAGTGAGTATTGATATCTGATTCAAGTACTTAAATAGTTCTTAAAGTTTTTCTGTACTTCAGAGATCCAAAACAAGTTTAATTTGTTGTCATTATATTTATTTTTATCATGCATCAATGATGGTGCAAACAGTTATTTGAGGTATGGCATAGAGAATGAACTACTTCTCATTTATTTTTGTTTGAAATCATCATATTTGAATAATATTATTTTAATGTTGGTGGTTGTTAAACAATCCTACCAAACATCAATTGGGTATTTATATACAATATATTGGAATTGACATGCAGCTACTGATGTTGATATAGTAAATAAGTTTGCAGATTTTATGGAATTGGAGTTTTCCATGCACTTATGCATTTATATTTCATGTACATTGAATGTTATTGGTTGCATTACCCCTTCTCACCCTTTTAAGATTTACTCAGTATTGATGTCAAGCACCATAAAGGCTTTGCTTCATTTAGATCTTTATTAATCTGAAAACTCAATAGGAAATTATTAAGTTTTTTCTACTTTTTTTTGACAAAAGGGGATGGAATCATGTAATTTCCCATTTTTAAGATCAAAATTGCATTGTCTGTTCTTGTGATAGATACAGGCACAATGTTGAATGGAGAAGATGTTAATAATGTCAATCGCACTAGTAGGAAAAAGAGGAAGACCAAAAACTCCGAGGACTGGAGACCATGGGCAGAGCTTCCTCAGGAACTTGTAGATATAATCTCCAAAAAACTGACAATACCAGACTATTTTAGGTTTGGTCGGGTGTGCCAAAATTGGTGGTCAATTTCCATGGCTTCCAAGCAGAACTTCATGTCATTACAAGCACCACTTGTGATTCACATATCAACAAGGGCCAAAAGGACTTGTCTTTTCTATGACATATCCAATGGGGCCAAATATGAAACCAAGCTGCCGTACTTTGGTTTGAAATTCTGTATTGGGTTGTCCTGTGGATACATAATTATGGAAGACCTCCTCAGTACTATTTCCCTTGTAAATCCTGTAACAGGGTCCCAATATCTATTCCCCAAAATGGCCACTCCTGGTAAATCCATGTCTGCCAGTGACCGTACTATCTTTGCTTCTACTGTACCAGATCAAGATTTTATTATTGTGGTTCTCTCTCAAATGAATCAAGATGTGCACTTCCGTCGCTCCAAGGACAAGTACTGGCGTATTTACTCTTTTGCTGGCAAGCTTTCGAAAATTTGGGATATACTTGTCTTTAAGGCCAGCATATATGTTATAACTAATGATGGTCAAATTGGCACATTGAACCTAAAATCTGCTCCTGAAGTGAACTTTTTGGAGCTAAATTTCACTCCTCGCTTTCTTGGCTATGTTAAACTTGTGTCTTCAAAAGAGCAGCTAATGGTGATTGATTTTGTTCCCTCGCCACAACTCAAAGTTTACACAATAGACTTTTTGCGGATGGAGTGGGTTCAGGTGACCAACTTGGGTGGCCATGCGTTGTTTTTGGGCAACATGATGTGTTCCAGGTTAAGCAACCCAACAAAGTGGGGAGGGCGAGACAACTGTGTGTATTATCTGCCATTCAGATCCAAGACCTGTTATGTGTACTCCATAAGTGGCCAGTTCCTTGACAGAATCCATTTTGTCAAAGACGATAAAGCTGCTCCTTCCCGGATGAATTGTTGGTATTTCCCACATCTATCTTGCAGCATAGATCATGTGAGTGATGAAATTGGATCAGAAGATTAGTTTGGTGGTATGCAGAAACATAGAGAACTTATGTTGGTTTTTTCTTTCGCTCCTTTTTGTCGTGAACTTGGACAAGCTTAAGTTTGTAGCTGCTTTTGGTTTGTTTTGTTTTCTTGTGTTAACTTTTACTTTAATATGTTGTGATAGAACTAGTGTTGCCTATGTTTTGTCTGAAGAATCTGTGTTCTTTCTTTTATATTACTAAGTTGAAGCAGCTTAGTACCTATGTTTCTTTATTTCACTCAATATGACTTGGGTGTGACATCAATTGCCAATATCTTTTAGTTGAGTCCAATTATACATACCAGAAATGTTGCTTGAGAGCTAGTATCAGCATCAACAGTTAACAAAATAAATGAAATTGTTAGGTTCACATAACTAATGCATTCATTCATTTCTGCTGTCATTTTGATATGAAGGTTTTTACGAGAAGTGATATTATGGTTATGAACAATCTGGAAGTTCTGATCTTCTATTTGAAGCAGTGTTTTAGAAGAACAGCTGCTAATAATTTTTCTTATGGCATTGATTAAGAGCATCGGCATTTCAAAAACTATTACAAATTGACAAATTGAGCATAAAATGTTAATGTCAGGAAAAATTTCAAAAAACTACCATGAGTTTCCTGATCCTGAATGATCAATTAGAATATAACTCTCTACAAAATCCTCAACTAGCATTGAATTAACATCCGTAAAACTATATAAAATCAATTTAAAGATTGACTAGGAGGTCGTATAGTAATAATAGTGGGGAATTCAGCGACGCGAGGAAAGCAGTTGAAGGCAAAATGCCACAATGAGGGACTAATTCATCAATGGATTAAAATTTAATCAATAAAGCTAGGTATACAATAATATCACA
>WYDK02000017.1:3099524-3111691 GCA_009867345.2 Toxicodendron radicans
CAAGTACGATTATGGAAAATTTCCGCGATAACATATAATTCTCGTATTATATTTGCAAACCTCAAATTACCAAACTTCGAATAATTAGTTGAAATAATTATAACACAAAAGGGTCATAAATTCTAACCAAATTTAATGAATCCAATCATAACAAGAAATTGTTAGATAAAGACAAGTAAATCATAACATGGAACATTGACATACACTTTGCAATCACGTAATAGCAGTGTTTGTATTGATGAACACAAAATCGTAACGAAGAACAGCTAGAAGAAGATAAGGAGAAAGAGAAAGATCTCACGAGATGATATGAGAGATGGGATCCAACTGCGAGTTTGTGGTCAAAGGAGAGAGAGATGTGAGAAAATTAATTGACATTTGCTGCTATTGGGCTTTGGTTTAGGGCCACACACCCAATTTCCAGGCTTCAAGTTTTTCCCATCTCGTCCAATAAAGATGAAACTTTGCATTTGAACACACCCCTTCCTTATTTCACTGCACTCAACTTGTATAAAATAAAGAGTAAAGGATATGTTCCCACCCAGAGATTAGCAAAACAATAAGAATAATACTATAGAAATCTTATTTTTATACATGATATGACAGAAAAAGAATGAAAAAATAAATACAAAAGTCAAACTCATTATATCCATTCTTCTATTCATTTTTTACTACATCACTTTATATATAAATCTTTGTAATATTTTTTTATACGTGTAATATTACTCTTAGTGAAATGGCAAGTTTCCTCCCTTGGTTTCATATATTCTAAATTCTCATCCTTAAAAGTAACACCATTAGTGATCTTGGAGTTCCGACACAGGTACAAATGATGTTATTACCAAACTACCTCCCATCTTCTTCTTCATTTCCAACCCTTGCCACTGTCGCCACCAAGCCACTCCATCACCGCCAACCCAACCACTATTTATTTAAAGCAAAATACGTTCAAACAATCTCCAAATCACCTCTAATTCACGCTTAATCGCGATTATCTTACAAAACAACCAAAGGGACAGTGGATGACGTTTGATGAGCTACCAGACGCCAAGGTGATGAGGGTTTTGACGAGGGGGCTGGTGATGATATAGGGGTGGTGACCGGTGGGATTTTGGTCATTGTGGTGAGGAAGGCCGAAAAATCAGTACAATCAATCAACAACACAAATAAACTCCAAACACAATCAATCTCTTTTCTAAAGAGCTCCAAAAAAGACTCTAATCAAACCCAATCAGAACTGTCGCACGAAATTGTTGGGTAGTGGTGGACGACAACCGACTATCAATCACGATCTAGGATGATGAGGGTTTTGGTGGGAAATGCCGATGACGTGAATGGTGGTATCAAGGTTGATTTTCGGTGTCAGAATCGACCAAAAATTGGCTTGAAGCGTGCAAACCTTAGATGAGTGGCGGCCGGCGATTGATGGGTGATCTTAGGTGGGGATGATAAGGGTATTGGTGTGTGTGGGGGTGGGGGGGTGCTGGTGAGGTGAATGGTTGTGTCGGGGTTTATTTTCGATGCTGGAATCGACCTGAAATCGGCTTAAAGCCCTCATACCCTAGATGAGCGATGATCGACGATTAAAGAGTGTTCTTAGGTGGGGACGAAAGGGGTTTGTGGGTTAAGGGAAAGCGTTTGGAGGTGTTAGGGGTGTCCGACGACGTCGGAATCAAGTCGGATTGGCTTGAGACGACAATCACGCTGATGGGTTTGGGTCACTGCAATTTCGGCCAAATGAGATATTTGATTTGGAATAACTATTTTACCCTTTAACCGTTATATTAAATAATTTTCTATTAATTTAATGATGAAAATCTGGAATATATAAAGTCGGGTGAAAATTTGCCATTTCACTAATCTTTGGGTGAGAACATGTCGTTTGCTCTAAAATAAAAGATAAATTTCGGGATAGCATAAACTTTAAAAATTTTAATCCTTCCATGGTTTGGGAAATTCATTACATTATCCTGTCAATTATATAATATTTGTAATTTGGGTTACATTTTTATTACTAATTATAATTAGATAATAGAATAATTGAAATCATCACAGTAATAGAAAACCCCATGCACCGACCATGAAAGCCTGGCAACCTCTGGTTTACAATTACTCAAGTTCCAACCCAAATGCTAGAGCTGCCCACGGATTCTGTTTATGCCTTCTTCAATTTCGACAGCAAATTGCCCCTTGACTACGAAACATACATAAAATTTATCATCAAGATGTAAAATTTTCTGATTCAAATGTATTACAAACTCAAATAATTATTATATCAACACATAATATCAATTGAACACCAAATTATAATTACTTATTTATTATAAAGAAGTAAAAAGTAAATTAAATTATAATGGCCAGCAGGCCCAGCACAACACATGCAAACTGCGGAAGTGAATAAAAAACCATGGGCGCTTGCTGCGCCCATCTCTTTTCATCTAAATTTCTGTTGACAAAATTTCGTGTTTTTCGTTCAAGCGCTCTATCTCCTTTTGTCCTTACTCCTTAGACATATATAAACTTCAAGAATCCATGTCTGCTTTAATCAACAACCAGCATGAAAATGGCGAGGTTTACCCACAACAACAAACACACGTACACAAGAACACTTCTGCTTTTGTCTTGTCTTGGTCTCATAGGAGCCGCTCTCATTGCAGATTTCATGTGGGCATCTTCTTCTTATTCTTCTGCATATTTATCTATCGCATCCAAATGGGCTATTGAGAAATCGGGGTTCATAGTTGCGCCAAACCTTAATGCTAGCAAAGTTAGCCAGGTTCGCTTTCTCTTCCTCTTATAATCTTGCATTTGTCATAGTCACAATCTAGTAAATCTTTTGAATGCCGATTTTTATGTCATTTTCTTTCTTTTGCTTTTGCCTCGGATTTGTGAACTGGGATTTGTGTGATTTTCGTTCTGCCTCATGTTTGATTGATGATACAAGGAAATGAAACAATTAATGGCTCTTTAATATTGTTTTTGGTTTTATAAAAAAAGTTGCATTTTTTCTTTAGCTGAGCAAATAGTTGTGTTAGCCTGGGTTTGTGAATATATTTTTTCTAAGATTATTGTGGGATTGCTACATTCTAGTTTTGATGCTGAACATTTTCTCATCATCCAAGCGGATGTCTTTTTCTTAATCAATTTGCTTCTACACCTACACAGGATGTTAACTTGTATTAATAATTGAATGACTTTTACAAGGGGTGAATTGATGATCTGTTTCCTATCTGTAGAGAGAATCGGTGGCTGTGAAAGATAAAGCAGAGAGGATTCCAGAGAGATCTCTATCAGCAACTTTTGCTGATTTACCAGCACCAGAATTAGAATGGGAGCAAATGCCATCTGCACCTGTGCCCCGTCTTGATGGAGCAGCAATTCAGATTAAGAATCTTTTTTATGTTTTTGCAGGATATGGAACCCTTGACTATGTGAGCATTTATTCCCGGCTCCCATTTTTTTCACATTTGAATCAATATTATAGTCTATAGAAATCGTTTTGCTTGGGGCTTTATTGACAATGTATAATCGTTTTATTGTGGCCTTAGAATTCACTTAGGGACCTTTTCAATTAGAGGACTGAATGATGTTTCTTTGATTTCAAAATTAGTGGTTTTAATGTTTTCTGTTTATGCCTATGTTTTTGTCCTTTAGGTGCATTCTCATGTAGACGTCTACAATTTCACAGATAATAAATGGGTGGACAGATTTGATATGCCAAAAGAGATGGCACATTCGCATTTGGGGGTGGTAAGTGATGGGAGATACATATATGTAGTCTCAGGGCAATATGGCCCTCAATGCAGAGGCCCTACAACTTGTACATTTGTTCTTGACACTAAGATGAGGAAATGGCGCAGCATGCCTCCATTACCAGCTCCCAGGTATATGATTTGATTGGATAAATGTAAATCATGTTTCAGTTCTGTGGAAACACAATTTCGAATCATTCTTCTTCTGCAAGATACTTGGATTTTTTACTCTTGGTCTAATTAGCTCTGTTTGATGACTACTAAGTTGACATCTGCATTGTTTATTTTGCTTACCAGTAGCTAAAAGAAATTTTTATCTGCCTTCCTTTGTAGTGTGTCTACTTGCAGATGCTGATTGGTTCCCTCCAATTTAATTTGACATCTGGATGCTTTTTTTTCTTCCCCCAAATCTGTATTAGAAAGATTCTGTTGTCTTACATGCCTAGCTTTAGCATTTCCAGTTTATACTTGCTGGGATTAATTGTTGGCTGTAGCTGTGCAGCAGCAGAGAATTTGTTTCCTAGAATAACTTTACAATCTAGTAGAATATGGCCGCTAATGTAGCAGCTGTAAGATAGACAATTAGCTTAATTGGACTTGCTTGTTATGCCGCTAAAATATGCAACGCTTGAGGGAAAATCTTTCCTTGGACTTGAAAATCCTGAAATAATAGATTTTTAGATTGACACAAGACTTAAAATATTTACTGTAACTGCTTTGAAATCCCAATAATCATTTATTCAAGTTTGGAAGTAAAAGAGATCAGTGAACGACCAGTATTTGTTCCATCATTAGCTGAATTTTAGCTGAGATAGATGAAATATTGTAACATGAGAATTTTCAGGTATTCTCCTGCTACTCAATTATGGAGAGGCCGGCTTCATGTGATGGGTGGCAGCAAAGAGAATCGCCACACGCCCGGATTGGAACACTGGAGTATTGCAGTCAAGGATGGCAAAGCACTGGAGAAAGAGTGGAAGACAGAAATTCCTATTCCTCGTGGCGGGCCTCATAGGTGTGCAGACTTCCCTAGTTTATATTTTATTGTTCATTTTCTTGTATAGAGATTAAAACTTTTTTTGTGATTCAAGTCATATGAAGAGAATTTATTCTCTGCAAACTCAAACAATTTGATCAAGAGAGTAAATATTTTCACAGGGCTTGCATTGTGATTAAAGATCGGCTTTTTGTTATTGGTGGTCAAGAGGGTGATTTTATGGCCAAACCTGGATCACCAATTTTCAAATGTTCACGCCGCCATGAGGTATGAGAAAAAGTAATCATGTTTCTTACACAGTGCACTTGCATCTATAATATTGTTTGACATTCTACAATACATGAAATTTTGCATATCATTTATGTCTCCTTAGTTTATATGGAATTAAGTTCTTATGTATTTCAGGTGGTTTATGCTGATGTTTATATGTTGGATGAGGAGATGAAGTGGAAAACATTACCTCCAATGCCGAAACCCAATTCTCATATAGAGTGTGCTTGGGTAATCGTCAATAATTCGATCATCATAACAGGAGGTACAACAGAAAAGCACCCAGTGACCAAAAGGATGATTCTGGTTGGGGAGGTGTTCCAATTCCATTTAGACTCGTTGGTAATCCTGTTCTCTTGTTACTTCAAGCCTCAAAAAGTATATTTTTTTTGGTTGTAAGATTCTATGATACAATTCCTTGTTTCATTGCATCTCTATATTTTTGTTAATTACAGAAATGGTCCGTGATCGGAAAGCTTCCGTACCGAGTGAAAACTACACTGACTGGTTTCTGGGATGGATGGTTGTATTTCACGTCTGGACAGCGAGACAGAGGACCTGATAATCCACAACCAAGGAAGGTCATTGGAGAAATGTGGAGAACAAAGTTACATATACCATATGAATTTTGATACATACGTCACCATAGCTCCTATAAAATTTTGATAGTTTCCCATTATTTGATTTTCACCATAGATTTGATTTTCAGAAAATTTTCATCTTTCACTTTTTGTTTTATCTTAACTAGGTAACTGTTAAACAGCAATTCTTTTTTAACCTCATGTTACATGTATCTATCATTATGAACAATGAAATTGATTTTATACCCCGATTCTTCTAACTCATTGCATGGTAGTAATCCTGGCTGAGTAATAGAAATAGCAACAGTTATCATCAAAGTAACCCGTGCTATTGGGCTTGAACTCCTGGAAAAAGAGAGCTAATACTGAAGAGTTTTAAAAATATGTTTCAAATGGCATTGAAACAATATCTTTTCTACATTAAAGAAAATAAATGGCATTGAATAATGTAAAACGGACCAAATACCACATGGAAACAATATCTTTTCTACATTAAAGAATTACAAGCATTACAAAAAAGCTAATAAACAATGGTTGTCCAGAACTGTATTTACAAAGAATGGCCAAATCATCAATGCACATATTGAGCCTGCTCATCTTTTATTCCTTCCTTTACAATTTTGATCCTATGTGCACTTTTGATCCACCAAGATAAACTAAATGGAGTTACACAGCCCAATCTACTAGAACGACAAGCCCATTATCTCACTTTAACTCCTATTAGAGCCCATAACATACTACCAGCAGTCCATGGTTGCCCTACACAGTACCCTTAAATTTACCTGCAAATTAATAGCACATCTTTAGGCATGAAGCAAAATGATCACTCAGCAAAGCAAAAGTTCATATATAGTCAACTGCATTTCACTAAACCAAGAAAATGACTTCCGGACAGACTAATGTTTCCAAACTAATTAAAGTTTGAATCCAGGCCTTTAGAATGTGCAACACGCAGCCTGTTGTCATTTCTCGAGCATTTTCAAACAGATTATGGGAGTTTTATTCAGATTGTTTCTTTCTTTCTTTCCTTTCTTTGTTGCTTATTTTGTCTGATTTTTTTTTCCATTTAAAAATTGTTATTTTGTTGCATTTAAAATTTCTTTGCTAAATTGAAAAATAATTGAATTGAGGTGTTCCAACCTGCACACAACTACTGGTTATCTAATAGCTTGATTTATAATGCACAGAGGATTCATAAAAATATCATTTATCGTAGTGATAGCAGGTTCCAATCCACTGACCTGTCTCGCAATCTCCAAATAGAAAGTGATATGCCCAAGTACTGCAAAGAAGTTCCACAATTTTGCAAGAGCACTAAAATATTGGTAATTTCTGCAGAAAGTTACCCAAATTATAACCCTGACAACCAAGTATAGAGGCAAAAATTATGAAACAGTGTATAACTGTGTATGCCATGGATGTGTGGGAGTGAGTAAGAGAGAGATGCCTTTCAGTTCAACAAAGGAGCATAAGGAGCTGGGCATGGTGAAACAGTGTGATCTGGTAACTGATTTATTAAATCAGCTGTCGCCTGCAGGCATGCATGTAGCATTTTCTTTTCCAACCTCACAAGCTGTGTAGCAACTCGCTTCTTAGGTTTCAAGTTGGAATCTGCCAACTAATATGATGAAAAAGTTTCAATTAGAATCCAATCAGCAATAAATAAGGACTTAATAATCAACAGATAGTGGAGCAAACATTACCAAAGACTCATCTTCAATCAAGGTAGTAGGGTAGCCAGCCAGTCTTCTAGTGAAATAATCAACCAGCTGGTCTAACACTGCTCGTTCCATACAAGAACTCACCTATAAGATCGAATAAAATCCCAACAGGCAAAAAAATTACATTCTCCATTTAAATAGAGAAATTTTGCATTAAGCACAAGTGGTTTTGCAAAAATAATAACATTATTTTGAAGAACTATAAAGATAAAGACAAAGACAGTCCAATAACCAGCTAATTTTTAACTGTAAAGACAAGGCACGACCAAATCAGTCAGAATGTATCAGATTCTTGCCTCAAGTAATTTACACAGGAAGAAAATGAATAAGGAGCAAGATGGAGAAAGACTCAACATTTATACTTGAGCCATGGATACTAGGCTTCATGCATGAAGCATTAAAGTCTAATTCTGACTATCTACCCCAAAAAGCATTGACTTCTACAGCGAGTACACTTGATATCTTTCCAAGTTTTAGTAAATTTTCAGAATCCTTTTAACTTAATTAGATGAGTGCAAGCTTCAGAGAGATGAACTTACAGGGCACACTGGACCCAGAGAAGAAATGACAGATTGCATCTCAGATGTATCTGAAACATAGCCCAACCGTAAATATGGAAGCATATCTGCAACAGCTTCCTTTTCCCGCCCTGCATACACCTACAGAAGAATTTCATTCAAGATTATCCACAAGAAAATAAAACAATAACCTTTCACTATAGCAGAAGAGATTAAGTCCATACATGAAAAACCTGCACTGACAGTTTGCCATTTCTTTGGGCAACCATTCTCTTATCCTGATATTGAGGATCCTCAGTGTTCAAAGCTGCCTAGAATATGTGATACATAAAGCATGTCAACATGGTTGCCTTGGAAAAAGTAAAACTGCAAGTATGAGATAGTTAAGATAGAGACTTTACCTCTACCACTAAACGGTCATAAGAATTATCTTCATCAACAAAACCATAGTTGATAAGCAACTTTGAATTAGGCTGTGGGCCACACCTACCAAATGAGAAACAAACTTTATACTTCATAACAAAATATACAAATGGGGAGGCAAGTCTTCTTTACCAAGAAAGGACTAAATGAGCAGCTTCAAAATTGTGGCCAATAAAGCATATATCATACCAGACAACAATGGACTCCCCAGCCTTGTATGGACGATCAACCACCAGTTGAACAGCACCATCAGCAGCAGTTAACATTGCCTTGCAGTTGCTACTATAAGCTAATAGTGGAGGTCCAAGGGGGACTAAAGCAAATCTCCGAGCCAAACTGACTTTCTGAGTTAAGAAGGGCCTAACTTAATCATTTGAAGACCATTTTTAAGAAGACAACATGAAAAAAATAAATAAATACGGTTTTCTTTCTAGTGGCGGTGGTTGGAGACCGGAGGATGTTTAATAGAGCAGGAAAATATAAGAAACTGAGAGCTGCAACAAATTCAGGAATATAAACAGGTTTGATGAGCCATTTTTTTTTAAATGGACAGTCTGTAACCAAATAACAATGAAGCCACAGTAGTATCACTCCCATAGTCCTTTTTCTTTCACTAACAAAAATACCATATAAATTACACACCACCAATAACATAACCTTCATGGATTGCACATTTGACGTTGATTGACACAAAAAACTGTTAAGAACAGAATATAACTGATGCAAACCCATCTAATATTTTACACAATTGGGCTGGATAGAGGGTCTTATTGGGCTTGGGTAGAACTCTTATTGGAAAACCGGCATGCCAAGGGAGAGTGCCCAAGCCAAGCCCTTATAATCCACTTGCCCAACCATTTCTCTTTCAATGTGGTATTCCTAACAATAACTTGTACGCTGAGCTACTGATAAGATGAGGTTTTTAGAACATTAGAGTAAAAAAATCTTCCATCAATATACAGGATGCTTTGTTCTAGGAGAACTGACTCCTCAAAAACAACTAGAATGCAAGCTCTGGGCCTTGAACATTTAGACGCAACATATTAACAAAAGTTCACCAAACAAAATCCCTACCATCTTAATACATGAAATATAAAGACAAACACATAGATCACTGTCTAACAATCATTCATGTCTCCGAGTGTTTTAGAAGAAGGAAAAGGTGTAAGAGATAAACAAACAACTCACCTGCAAATGCACCACGCAAGACTGGACAGCAACAAAAGCTTGTTTGAAAATCTCAAATGGGAATGCCTCAGTGGGTATATCATATGGATATTGCTGCAAGTTATATATAATATAATCAACAGATGTCACAATATGAGCACCACCATTAAATATTACAGATAAGATTTAAAGTTAACAAAATAAAAACAATTAAATGAAAGAGCTAAACCTGAAATAGAGACCCAGCCATAAACCAGACAGTGTCAAGCTCATTATACTCTCTTTTAATTCCTTCGGCCCTTTCAAGAACTGCAGCCTAAGTCATTGACAGCAGAATGTAGTCTTAAAACCTTTTAAACCATCCAACAATGACAGACAGACTTTAGATATGTGACGCAAGCACGTACCACATTTTTTCCATTATTCATCTTTCAGTGGCTAAAAGGATGAACAAACAAGTACCTTAGTGGGGCTACCTGTCAGGTAAGCCAATTCAGCTTCTGACCACAAAAGTGGGGATTCCACAGCTAATTGACCTCTCCCTCGTTGTCGATCAAGCTCTCTGATATATGGATACCAGAATGACTTTTTCCCTTGCTTCTTCTCATACATTAGATACAGAGCTAAGCAAGCCAGCTCCGATAATTTATTAGTAGTCAATAGCTCCGCTGCATGAAAATCAAGCAGACAAAAGAAATTACACTCTTCAATCAAGTCTTATTATTCCTATCAATTTGAAGCTTATGAAGATTGTCATCATCCTAGCTGTACACCCATGTCTGGCAAATTAGTTCTAACATTAGTATGCCTAATATTACTATAATCTACAAAATCTGAAATTGCATTCTCCCAACTAATCAGTAAACCGTGCTCTTCTCTCACTTTACAACTTTTCATTCATCTAAAGCAAATGCATTGCATTTAGCACCAAGAAATCATTTATGACAACTAGCATGCATATAAAAATATATATACATGTTGTACTGTAGTGCCAATATTAACTTAAACAAAGAACGTACCAACGGTCTCATTCCCCAACACTCTCTCAAGCGTCACAACCAACGAATTGGCCACGGAGAACGCCACGTCACCGGCCTACTTCAAGAAAAACAAAGAATCACAGAACTGGAACTCAAATAACCGAAACCTATAAAAAAAATTCAACAAAATCAGACCTGAAGATCTTCGCTAGCGGCAACATAATGTATAGGCCTGTGTTTGTCATCGTGGGAAGGCTTTTCTTTAAGAACAACTTTACAAGGAGGCAATCCATTCTTGTGCATCCAAGATTTCAAGTCAGCAGACTCCTCGTCTTTCTTGCTGACAACTTCGCGCGAGCCGGCCACCAAAGTATCGGAGCTAGAAACACGAAAGGAAGAGAAGTTTCTCCGGCGAATCAAGCGAAAGGATGAGCCGAAATTAGGGTTGTTGTGGAGGGAGAGTGAGACAGTGGGGGATGCAATTGAGAGAGGATGAGGTGTTGACCGAATGGGAGGCGAAATGTATCTATTGCATAAAGAAGAGGAAGAAGAAGAATAAACTTCCATGAGAAAAGAAAGATTTGAGAATTAGGGTTAAGATTAGTGAAGAGTGAAGATTGAAGAGAAATGGATATTTTGATTTGGTTAAGTTTTGGGTTGGTTTATATACCTGGAAGGGGATAGGAGAAGACAAATCAGAAATTGGATTGATGGGGAAGTGGTATTTGAGGTTGTGTGATTGGATTGGAGGGAAACAAAAATCTTCTGTCAATAGCTCCAGGGCTAGTATGGACATTCTCCTTGTGGTCTTTATTCTTCATTCTTTATAATTTTATGAATTTTAATTTTCTGTAATTCGGGATAAATGAGATTAATAAATGATTCATGGTTAGGTACTTAGGTTGTTAATAATTCATGACACCGAAATATTTGAAAGACTATTTTTTCCTTGATTTGTTTTTTTTTTTTATTAGGATACATGATTATTTAAAGCTCATAAACAATCAATATATAGAATTGTATAGGCAAAAAATCGTCATGGACTTTATCAAACTCATTATTGACAAACTTACTAAAATATGACCCAGTACCTTGACCCAACTCTGGTTAGTCGGCCCAATTTTGACAACGAGGTAGGAAGAGATGTGGAAAGAAATAGAGCACGAACAGTGTCTAAAATGTGCCTAAGTTTGCGTTCAGCTCGACCATTTTGTTGGGAGGTGCCAGGACACGACAAATGAGAGACAATGCTATAATGCTTGAGGATGACTTGAAAAGCATGCTGAGTGTATTATAAAACATTATTAGAACGAAAAGCTTTGATGGGTTTTGAAAATTGGGTTTCAACCATTTTTGTAAAAGTGCGATAAATATCTAATAATTCAGAGCGAGATTTCATTAAAAATACCCAAGTGAAACGAGAGAAATCACCAACAAAGATAACAAAATAACATGAACCACTCATACTAGCAACAAGTGAAGATCTCTAAACATCAAAATGAATTAAGTCAAAAGAAGGAGTAGCATGAGACTCACTATTATCAAAATGCCAAGCTAGTTGTTTCCTAAGTTGACATGAAGTACAATCAAAAGGACTATTGGACACTGAACCTAACAAACCCTTTGACGCTAAAAGTTGAACGCGAGATGTAGATGCATGACCAAGACATGAATGCCAAAATGCAAGAGATGGTGATGTCGAAGAGGCAGCATCAGAGATGCTTTTGGGGGGGGGGGGGGGGGGGGGGCGGGCCCCCC
>WYDK02000017.1:3170073-3184589 GCA_009867345.2 Toxicodendron radicans
CTTCAAAAGTGCAGGGATTTGGGAAGGGAACAGAGTACGGGAAGACTCAACGGTGTTCCGAAAAGGGAGGGAGCGAGGTGGAAGGGAAGGGTGGGAAGGGGAGGGAATGGGAGGTATTGATGAAGTAATAATGAAACTTTTGCATATGATTGTTGATTTGTATTTTTTGTGCTTTCATAGATTGTAAAAGCACAATTATGATGGTCACGAGTCAAAGATGGTAATAATGGAATCGACTTAGTAATTGATGAAAAATGCTTTTATTTTTCAGTTTTCTAAATGGGAAACATTTTAATTATTGACGGATGATGTTTTCTTAAGTTTAGAAAATTCTCTAGATGACTTGGTGAGAGGCAAAAGCTGTTTTGAAGTTTGGAATCGTTTGAATTCTGTTTTCTTTTTCTGGAAGTTACTCATAATGTAACAAGCTTATTTATATAATGAAATGGTGAAGAGTATCAAACAATGAAAATATTTTTGGACCAATCTTAAGCAATTGAATATACATTTTTCCACCACAACTATTGTTTGCAAAAACTTAGATCTAAGTTGAAGTGGCCATGTTTTGATAACTTGGATGGATTGGTACCTGCTGCGGCATGTATGACCTTTGTTTCCATGGCTATGGATTGCTGCCTGTGTCAAATGATTTGAATCTTTGGTACTTATCTAAGTTCTGCTGATAATACAGGTCATATTTGGGAACAGATGGAGACATCTTTTAGGAGAGAATGACTTTTGGGAACATGTTGGAGGAATTGATATATCCTTGGCACCATCTAGTTTTGGTCAAGCAAACACAAGGGTAAGCTAAGATCACAGTCAAGTAATTTTTAGAAGAAAAAAAAGAAATGCTTGTGAATTAAACTCTTATTGAATAGCAATGATGGAGATGGGGCCCAAAATCATCAAAACATTTATAAAAACTGGCCTTCCCTAATACAATTATCAGTAAGTGTATGATGTCAGGACTAAACATGCCATGATCTGAAAACAGTGCAATGGCTTTTAATGTTTTATTTTCGCTATTGAACACTTAAACTTTTTGGCCCCCTTTTGTGTCATTGCAACTCCTGGAGCTAGCTGTAGATCACTATTTTATGATAGCTGGACTTGATAATTGGCAAGACATACCTAACCTTATTTTCTTGAGCTTCAAAAATCCATATTTGATATTACTCAGTGATATGCACCTTTTCAGGCTTTTGATATCTTGCTACGGAAATTACAAAAGTATGTCCCTTATGGAGCATCTGTCACTGATTTGTATGCAGGAGCTGGTGTGATTGGAATTTCATTAGCTGCCTCTAGAAAATGCAGGTAAGAACTGAATAATTTAAATGCTCTGGATTTTAAAGTCCCTTTCTTATTTCCAAAATCTAAATTGAAGGCATATTAACTCCAATATATGAATTTATGGTTTTCCAGGTCTGTAAGATGCATTGAGATTAACAAAGAGTCAAAGCTATCTTTTGAGAAGACAGTTAGTCGCTTACCCAAATCAGTGGATAGCAGCATCAGCTGGCACAATGCTGACACTTCAATTGTTGGTGCTTAACTCTACAAATTAAATTTATGATCCTATGCATCTTAGAACTGCCCTTAGAATTTCATATTTGAAATATTCACAGATTTATTTCACAAGTTGGTTATAGTTATGGCTGTAATTTTTCTGTTTTAAATTTATATATGCAAATTCTTCAAACTCTAAATGAAACACAGACCGCTTGCAACTTTTTAGTTTCTCAGTCGGCTTATTCATGGTTGTGGAATGGTCGAAAATAAATTTAATGATTCATCAACATATTGTGCAGGAACCTCTTTCCTGGCTTGTTGGATCAGAAGTGCTTGTTGTTGATCCTCCTAGAAAGGGACTGGACGCATCTCTTCTTGATGCATTACAAACTATCACATCAGTGGAGAAAAAAGCTAAATCGTCATCAGAAAGGTAGGACCATTTTCTGGACCCTAACAATTCTTTTTTGTTTCCCGTCGAGATTTGCTGTAATCAAAGCTTTGCAAGTTGTTAAATCTATTTTATGTCAACTTTCAGTGTATCCCTAAAAGAAAAGGAGGAAAAGAGACCATGGATTTTACGTGCGAGAGAGGCTGTAAGTGACTCTTCTGTTCTAGTTGGAAGTAAAACAAATTCGGAGGACAGTCAATCACTTCCTCAAACCCTCATTTATATAAGTTGTGGATGGCAAAGCTTTAAAGAGGTAGTTATGCAATTAAAGCAGCTCCTACTGTAGTGCCATATAATTAGGTCATATGTTTGCTGGTCATTATTAAATTTTACTTGGATTATTTTCTTAAGCTAATTGTGCCAAATCATCAAACAGGACTGCAAGTCATTGTTGTCTAGCAAGAAATGGCGTTTGGAGAAAGTCCATGGTTATAATTTCTTCCCTGGCACCCAGAGGTACTCCAATTTCATTGAAATTGCCTTTCTGATTACCGCTAGAAACAAGTGAACATCCTATACTTGTGCTTATTAATCTTATGTTGTATACGCTCTTCCTCCCGTTTTCTTCTTTGCTTTAAAATCACATTGGTAAGTATTTTGTGATGATTGCAGCATTGAAGTTTTGGCTGTCTTCAAGAGGGGTCAAGGCCAAGGCCTCAAGAAAAAGAAATCGGGAAAGAAGAAGAAGAAAAGCATGTGATTAATAATTTTGCCTGGGTTTCGCAGCAAGTTTTGACATGTCCACTTGTTCTAGAGTAACTGTAGAGAAAGAGTAGAAAGAAGTTTCTATGCGGGAAAGTAAATCAAGAAGATGAACTTGTGACAAAAGTTCATAATAGGGAAAAAGAAAGTGTATACCGTCAAGCCCTTCTTTTTGTTCTCTTCAAGTATAATAAGAATGTTTTATTTGATTCAAAATTTCAAATATGTATGGAAAGAATAGGTGCAACCGAATGAAGTTTTACATCTCTGTAGTATGCTTACCCATATTTTGTGAAAGAATGCAAAACTGAAGTAAAAAATTTAAGAAAAACAAAACATGAAGAGTAATTTTCCTCCAAAAAGCTGCCATTGCCGCGATATTTAGAGATGTTCTTCAGTGCTTTTCTGCACCTCTAGATTTTGCCAGATGTGGAAAGGCTGTCAAAATGTTGTAAGCCCTTAAATCTTGCCTGGTCAAGATCCCCACCACTGGAGACGCCTGCAAATTCAGCACATTAAATGTTACTGAAATCAATCAGTATTATCACACAACACAAGCCACTGGAAACATCAATTATACCCAATCAACTTTGAGTACTGGAAAGTAGCTATGTGATGATATAAATCTGAAAAATAAACGTCCTTTATGTTTGCATAGAGAGATGGATGAACTCACTCCTGCTGCTTCATACTTAGGGACAATGAGCATATGGCGGAGTCCTACTTGCCGGAAAAACACTAGAGCTTTCGCCACCGACATGCTCTCCATCACTGTGTAAGGAGTTGTATTGGTAAGAGGATGCAAATCAATGTACATTTCCATTTCTTCACTTGTCACGGCCACTCCCTCTATCTTCCCCCCTCTCTCAGCAAGCTCTACCCACGTAAATTTCTCCCTCACTTCCCACTCCTCTGTCCTCCTTTTCTCCGGCAGGAACCACTTCTTCTTCAGAGCTTGAACAAGATGAGCTCTCAGGATCAATCCATGCAGTTCTGTGGCCCCAATGGCTAATCCTGTTGGTGGCACCACTCCATCGTCTATTACAGGAAAGGCATTATGTGTAGTATTTTTCAGTACTTCAACAATGCCGGACACTTTCTCTATTCCAGACAGGGTAATCACTGGTGGCTTGGCATCAGCAAGCTCTCCAACTGTGAGATTTCTCATCCATGACTCAGGATTTGCATCCAAGAAAGGTAGGCCTTTTAGTTCCAGTATGATTTCGTATATGCTTGGATTGAAGCTATCTCCAACTGTTTTAGCTATTAGAAGAACAATCATTGTTATAGGAAGTAACAAAAGATTGTTGGTTAGTTCAAGAAATATTACGCAAAGTGAAACAGTCATCCTCATTGAGCCAGCCATGAGAGAGGCCGCGCCAAGAACAGCATAGAGCCCCTGGTCAATTTTGGTATAGGATCTCATGGCAATACCAAGAAGACGGCCATAGGCTGAGCCCATCAGGATGATTGGGAGGAAGAGTCCAGAAGGCACAGCAATGCCAAAGGTAAAGAGTCCTAAGATGCAATACAGTGCAAAGAAAATTAGGAGGGAAGTTATGTGAAATTCGGTGGGAGTGTTGGAGGAGAAGATGTTTCGAACAGCATCATCGTTGGTAGTAAGGAGAAGAGTAGCGAGGTCATTGTAGTAGCCATCTGGGCAGTTGAATTGCTTGAAGTTTCCTGATCGTCCATTGGTGGGGCAAGTTTCAGTAACGGAGGGATCACAAGCTTTGCACTTGGCAAGGAAAGGGAGACAATATAGGCACACTGAAGTGAAGAGTGAGACACAGAGACTAAGCAGTAGCTTATGCATTTTTCCCTTCCTGCAATAAAACAATGAGCAATCACTTGAGCAGATTGTAGAAAAAAAAAACTAAGAAAATTCGATTCAGTTGTTTACTGATTAATGAGATTGTAGAGTCGGAGGATTTTGTGCAAAAGATGGTTGTAGAGGCTTCCCAGAACTCCACCAATAATGCCAATGATGGTTACAGGGATGATATCCATTACATGATATCTAACTATTACATTGCTCACATCAAACATGATAAGTCCCCCAGTACCAAAGAGCCCACATTTTCCAGAATTGCATATTTCAATGAAAGCCCTGAGCACCACCACCACAACTGCTGTGCTAAAGAAAGTTCTCCAAAGAAGGGCACTTCTCCACCAAGTTGCTACCTCTTCAAGAGCAAACAGGACACCACCCACCGGTGCCCTGAAAGCGGCACATACGCCTGAGGATGCGCCACATGTGATGAGATCACGCCGGTCTCTGTCATTATTGAGGAAGCGAATCCATCCCCATTTTATACGGTAGTTATCAGGCCCCCCTTGACCTAGTAATGAAGCAATGCAACTTCCGATATGCACGAGAGGCCCTTCTTTTCCCAAATCTAGTCCTGCAGAGACTGCTCCGATGCTTCCGATGATCTGCATTCATCACACATTAAATTATCAGCTCATTTCACTAATAAACAAAAATGAAGAAAGAATTTTAACAATTCTCAGGCCACTTAACTCGTAAACATAAACGAAATACAAACTGTCACGTAATTTTTGTATCAACTGAATCTATTCAAGAGATAGCTTCTTTCCATATTACCTATTCTGTGAATTTAAGGTAATAAGCTGAAGAAAATATCAAAATGGTATTTTGATTTGTAAGTTTAACAGGATTTGATGTAAAAGTATGTATAAACATCTATGTGAAGTAAACCATGGACCATTTCCAAATCTGCAGTAGCCCGCAATAAGTATCTACTTGAAATCTAAGACAGAGGAGCAGGTTTATGTCTGAAGTGCCGTTTTCAGATTAAACATCAAACCACTTTGGGAGATCTAACTCTAACTCAATCGAATCCACTGAAAAAAGCTGTACCCACATAAAGATTCTTCTCTAAACCAAGCCACAAAAATTAAACAGTTGAAACTTGTATAAAGCTATTTAAGACGGAAATCTATATAAAGGTTGATAGAGAACTAACCTTGACAATCAATGTTCTGGCACCAAACATGTTTGGGGTATCAACTCCATTAAGATAAGCTTTAATTTCAGGTATTCCAGGACCAGCTGCAGTGGGAGCAAAACATACACACAGAACAGAAGCACTCAAGGTTAGAAGAAAATTGGTCCCGGTGAAATAGATGAACCCTGCTATGTACCTGTCATCATCAGAAAAAAAAAAAGAAAGAAAAATTCAGAGCTCATATTAAAGCTAAGTTCATAAGTTTTCGTAACATAAACATAACTTTGAATTAATACCTATCCTTCTCTATTAAGTTTACAACAGCAAGAAGTTTGTATCCAGCAATGTTCTCAATTGCAAGATTGATCAGGGTGGCAATTAAGCCTGTTAACAGTCCAACAAGGCAGGCCAGTGTCCATTTCAAGAATATATACTGCAACACCTGTACTTTTGATCTGCTTCTCCAGTCATGCTTGAAGAGATCATTTTCATTGATCCTACCAAAGAAAAGCCACTACAATTCTTACTAAATGTTATTCAGATGAGACTAAAATCAGGAAAAGAGAAGGAGAAAGAATAGAAGATTCAATTATAAATTATTACTCATAGTCCAAGCTCTCTATATGGGAAACTTTGGCTCCAACCAGGGCAAGTGGATTAGAAGATAACGTTCTGTTTCTTTTCAGGAGTGGTTGATGCAATGAGTTGCTCTCCGGGTCTCTTTCTTCTTCATGAGCTTCAGCTTCCATGTCGGCTGGTGTTGCTTTTGCCATTTGACTTGAATCTTCCGCCATTGAAGCACTCAAAAAGTTTCAGTTGAGGCTCTGATCTTGTTGGCTCTAGATTGGAAGAGAGTGAACCAACTTCTTCTGTTCCGGGAATCTATTATGTGCAATGTCTATTATATACTACTCACACTTCAATTTGTCTTACTAAAATAAATAAACAAATGTCACTCGATTTGTTATGTTTTTGACAACGCTGTTTTAGCCAATCTGTCAAATAAAACGCTATAAATTTCATTGCAATTCAATTATTTTGGTGAGTGAACTCGTGAGAATTGGCAAAAAGCAAACGTTTTCCGCCCTTCTGGGGTCCATTCATTTAACGCGATTATTAAGCTTGGACTTTTCTCAGTAAATGATTCCCTTACCTAGAATTACAAGAACCAAATTTCTTGGCATGCTTGATTTTGATTATAATGTTTTTACTTCAAAGCAATTACCAAAACATTTATAGGTAATTGATTTTTGATCATGGTATGCATATAATAGCCTCTGCATTAAGAGTAATGGCTACGTACTATTAAAAGAAATCATAACCCAACAAAATCACACCCAAAATCTAATCTATAATTACATTGTTATGAGTTCTTGATGACAGTATGCTCCACAAATTAAACCATTTACTAAAATCATATCCCCAGTTGAATCCATTTCAATTCTACATAAAATTTGCACACTCAACATGCAGCTCTCAAGCTAATATATTACATTTCTCCATTGGATCTTTGTTGCTTCTGAGCAACAATAATAATGAAAATGCAATTCTTTATTACCAGAAAATCCTCTGCATGCTTTGGCTCCATGTGTTCACACACCTCTACAGTTTGACAGATAAGCTCTACCATCTTAGCTCTTACCCATTGAGACACTTGCACCAAAAACCGGCTCTTCGGATTACTGAAGAGCCGCCTTATCCATTTATATTATAATGTCTCATGATAAATGCGATTGATTTTCTGGTAATATTCGAATTTTCTATGCATATCAACACGGGTTTCGGCCCCACTTGAAAGTTTACGTTTCTTTGTATTTAAACAAAACTGGGTCAGTGAGACTGACATGTGATCGTGTTACAGGTCCAACTGGCGAATATCAGTGTGCCTGATCCAGATACCAATCAATAAATTTATAATAATAAAATATGTAATGAAGTAATAAACATATAAAATGTTATCTAAAAAATTAATTTTAAAAGCCAACATAAATAAAATTAAATCAAAATTCATAACAAAAAATTTTCATTCTCCAATTTTAAACTCATTTATTAAACTCAATAAAAATTAAATATATTACTCAAAATTAACTAAACTTGGTTCATTCAACATACAATTATACCAATTACATATATAAAATGATAAAAACAATATAAAGCAACATAGTTCATTATATTTCATTAATTAAAAAAGATAGAAGAAAATATTTTTAAGCAAAATAACTGAAAATGAGCACCGTCTTACCTTGAGACCTCCAAATAAGAAGTCTTTATTGATTAATCCGATCGAAGAGAAAAAAAAAAAAAAAAAAAAGTATGAGAGAAGATGAGAAGAACTGAGAAATAGATAAAACCTGAAAAAAAATATATAGGTATTTTTAAATCTCAGATCAATAAAATATAAAAATATCTTTATGGGATCAATATAAATTCTAGTAGTGTCAAAATTGTTAATTACTATAAAATATATACCTATTTAAAATAGTTTAATAATTTCAATGGGATCAAATGACCTCACTAAGTATATTTTGGCTATGCCCTAATTGCACATATTTTATATTTTAGAGTAAACGACTTTTTTCACTCAATGTTTGCCTTAATGAAACTTTTCCACCCAAAGTTTATATTGGTTGGAACCTGACTTTAGAGAGACGGTTATGTATTCCATATATCACTCAATTACCGGTTATTAGCACGATCTTCAGGAGTAATGTTTGAGTATTATGATGAGTGATGATTGATGAAGAGAATAATAGTAGTGTGAGGTCGTAAAAATGTTGAAACATGTCGACCATTAGTTAGAATATAAACCTTGGGTGGAAAAAAAGTTTTTTTTTTTTTTTTTTTTTTTTTTTTTTGTGGAAGAAAACAAAAAAGAATGGATTTAGATTAGATGTGAATTTATTTTTATATATACAGTCACCATCATTAGTTTGATTAGGAGAGAATAGAGAATTGTTGTTAGGTTGAAGAATTGAAAATTGTTCCCAAGATACGTGGAATTTTTAAAATCTCTCGATTCAAATATTTCATATCTAAGTTTCCCATATGAGACTATAATAAAATAAAAATCTGGGCCTGCCATCTTGATTCTTGACAAAAATTCCATCTGAATACATTGGAAGCAAGATTTACCATTATTGATAGACAGAAAAAAGGTAATAAAAATTATATTTCTACGGTAGTCGGAGGATTATATTTTACTAATCATACAAGAAAGAACACGTTTTGGTTTATTTTTGTCAAGTTTAAAACCTCAATCAATTTTTAAATCTTTATTTTTATCATTAATTAACAAGGATGCCTTAATAAAGAAGATATTAGTTAATGATGATAATATACTTAGAAAGTTAGGATTTGATAAATTATATGAATAATAGCTATGATAAGTGATACCCTTGTTAGTTAAAAACCAATGGAGTTTGAATGCCAATAAATGGTTTGATATTTTGTAGAATTAGAATGGATTTGAAAGGATCTTTTGAGAGTAATGCTTAATTACTTTGTATAAGCATTTTCCATATATTAGAGTTATAATGAGATTGTGGGTCATAAAAACTCTTTATGCACCCAAGTCAGACATTGTTTGCAGAGAAAAATGGTGTTGAGAACAATGAAGTCTCCATATTGTCTTTTTTTTTTTCTGATCATGCTCGTTATACTTCTCCTTTCACACAACTTTTCTAAACCTGCTGCAAGGGAGATTGTCAAAACAGGGAACTTCAAAATTCAACCTGTAAGATTTCTTTTAATCATTTATAAATACGTTCATTATTTCACTTTCACATGTCTATTTGACCCTACCACAGAAAAAAAACAAAAAACAGAATGATTGTTAGGCGGCCACCATGGATTATTGGATTTAATTACAACATTTTCTCTCTTTAGGGTACAATGTTAATATGTTATGGGTTAAAAGCCCTTTGTATTTTGTTTATTTGTTATAGCAGGAGTCAAGAAATGCTAAGTTGAAGCAAGTATTAAGAAGAGCATCAATGCCAGATAGATCGGTCGTTCTGACCATTGTTGATCAAACATGGGCAAGTCCTGGCTCTATCCTTGATCTCTTCCTGGAAAGCTTTCGTATTGGCCATGGAACTAAACACTTTTTGAATCACTTGGTGATAGTTGCTCTGGATATCAAGGCTTTTCGGTATTGCAACTCCATTCATCCCCATTGCTTCTTCCTTGCCAACACCACTACGCCATTGCTTATGCCGTCCCTCAAGTTCAAGTTATTTGAACAAGTTATTGAACTGGGTTACAATTTGTTTTTCACAGTAAGTTCAGTTTTGATAAATATGCAAATGACATGATATCTTAATTCATTTTGATTTTGGATGCTTGTCAATTTTTCCATTTCAGGATGCAGACGTGATGTGGTTTAGAAATCCAACTACATATATCCTTGATATGAAGGAATTGGTAATTATGTGTAATTTCTACTCAGTTGATCCACCAAGCATTAGCAGCGAGGTAGATGGAGGATTCTTTTACCTGAAATCAGATGTAATATCACTGGAGTACTTCAAGTACTGGGAGTTGCAAAGGGTTTTGTATCCAAATTCTCAAAACCAATCTCTCTGTGAGGCTACTGTAACCGATCCTTTCTTTGAAATGATTGGTTTTCGGGTTAAATATCTGGAGGAGTCTCATTTCAATGGATTCTGTCAGCAAAGGAGGAACATGAGTGAAATAGTTACCATGCGTGCAAACTGCTGTGACAGTATTCAAAGTAAGGTGCATGACCTGAAGCTGCTGCATGAAGATTGGAGACACTTCACAGCACTCTCTGCAGGAAAAACTAGTTTGGGAGGATCATCGTTTACATGGAGAGTTCCAAGCAAATGCAAGGGATGAAGAGAATTCGCTAGAATGTCAACCAACATAAGTTTTTCCTTTAAGCGAATTGGCTATTGTAAAGATAGGTGAGGCAATTCAAAAGAAATACAGATCACACAAAACAAAAAAATTGTGTCAATTCTTGGATACGAGAAACAAAACCATCTTCCTCATAAGATTCTATTCGATCTAGTAATTATTTCCCTATAAATTTTACTTAAAAGACTCAATCTGCCAGGCATGTATTGTTCACTAGAAGAATTTTGAAGTTTTTGGAAGGTTGACAGAACTGTTTCATTGTGCTTCCATGCCCGTTTGTGCAACAGCTTCAGTTTTTCCACCCTCAGATATGCCTGTACACCTGCAGTCTTAGGATCATCATCATGCATAAATTGCATTATGTTGTTCGGTGTTTTGCTCTTATCTCTAGCCTTTGTGTTGCCAATCTGCTAAAGGCTTAGGCCACCAAGATGCTAATCATAAATTCTCTTTTTGTCTGAGAACTTCTAACAATACTCCTATATCATACTCACCATCACAATTCAGATTGCAGGGTCTCATACCTCCGATATCATCACAACCATACTGAGCTCACATATATGGGCAAGAACTTAAACTGCACAAAGTTAATTCCAGTGCGTGGTTAAAGTTCCAGATAAAAGATTCATGAAAAATCAAGTACAGGTATTTATAACTAGCAGCATTCCAAGTACATTTGGGCCAAGAACCAAACCAGTATATCAACTGAACTTCCATAAGTTTAAGACAAAATGATTTTTGAGTAAAAGAAATCATTACTTTGCATTAAAAAAATTAAAAGGCTCTGAGTCAATCAAGCGACAGAATTAACTTAATGCAACTTACAAACAAGAAAAAGCCTCTCAAAATCAAATTCACAGCGGATGGTCCTATAGATACAATACATGGTTCAATGTAATCAATAAGGAATGTCTCCTTCAGGCAGATCCCAGTTATCTTCTTCTTCTTTTTCCTTCTTGTTTGCTGACGGTTCTTGCTTGTTCTGTTGAAAAAATCTTCCTCCTAGGCGCCTGCTCATGTGTTGCAAAAAATGAGTAGTAAATAATCACTTTGAAAGCAATTTAACAGATAAACAGGCAAAAGGAATCCCTCATGAGCATCCCCTATAAACCCACTTATAACCACAAGAATTCTATAATATCACCTCATTATAATATGTAAAATCTATCTAATATATATATGGTGTAAACTTTAAGAGTGGCATCTGAAGACACTAATAACATCACAAATATTAAGTATAATTAAAATTTTCGCAAATCAAATAGTATCTAATACAGATACCAGCACCTTGAAATTTAAAGAACCATAGCAGCTGTATAGTAAATTAACACATAAGAATACAGGCGTAATTACAGCAAAGAGGAAACACAAAAACCAGCATTTTCAACAATTTAGCTCAGGCATAACAATGAAAAGATACATACAAAACTTTTTTTTTTCTTTTTCAATAAGTTTTTGCTTTGCACCGAAACAGAAATATGGGAAAATTGATCACTTAATTGAACCACATTCCGACTTCTATCACTTTCTTCTTATAAAGTTATCCACTTTATCACAGCAAATTGGACAATTTAACAACTTAACTCATTTCAAACAAAATTTAAGAAAACATAAATAAAAAAAATTAAAAAAAATATATATTTCTCTTTTGTTTATCACTTTATCTCATTCTTTCATATCAAACAAACAAAAAGAAAATAGAATCAAAAACAAACCTTCTGCGATTACGCTTAGCAGCCTCACGCGTCTTTCGCTTCTTCTCATCTTGCTTATTCTCATAAAACCTCCTTCTTTTACACTCTTGAATGACACCAGCTCTCATGACCTCTCTTCTAAACCTATTCAACAGCCTTTCTTCAGGTTCATTCTCATCGACAATCACCTGAACGTTGTACGCAGATTTAAAGAAGAGGGTATTCGCATACGCAAGAGAAGGACATATAACGGAGGCCAGTTCAGTTGATAAGTGTGAAGAAGACGAGTTATGACTCTCTTGAGCCACCTTTGAAATCAAAGCGTTTCTGGGTTTTTGTGGGTTGGGAACAATGTTAGAAGAGAGAGAGAGGTGGGAGGGTGGTAGCGGTGGAGGAGCTTTGGGTGTTGGGTTTGAGGGTAAGATGAAGGAGAAGATGTTGGAGAGTGAGGTCGCCATTGATGATTACTGGTTATGCTTTGTGTTGTGGATTTGTGGATTTTGTTGGCTTCTACTTGGTCCTATCTTATTCGTTTTCGGTCATGGGTTAACCCGGTATTGACAATCCTGTTTTGATTGCAAATTGGGCTTTAAAATGGGGCCCAGTTCGAGCAAACTTAGATTTGGGCTAACCAAATCGAGCCAGGCCCAAATTAGAAAAACAAGTCCGAAATGATGTTTTTGTGTACGGGCACTGTTATTTAAGCCCTACTCAAATTCTTTCTAAAACCTAAAATCTAATCTATTAGAAAAATATAATTTATTTATTTTTTCTAATATTTTTTTTAATTCTCTATGTTCCTAATTTTTTTTTTTTTTTAACTTCTTTCTATATTCTCTTCATTCTAATCCATGGGGCCATGGATTATAAAATAATGATTAATTTTAGTCTTGTAATTATTTGTATGTTGTACGTGTCGAATTCCTATGTGGAATGGAAAACATGGTGATTGTTTTCTGTTTGATTGATTGAAACTAAAATTATGATTGGTAAAATATGAGAAGTACTTTTCAAAACCTAATTAATGATAATTAATTTTTCACCACAAAGTATCATCATCTACTCATGCTTGCGACAATCACCAATAATATATATATATTTTAATGATTTAAATGTTTGGATCAGTTTGTGTGTACTTTAATTACTCTTTCAAAACCTATTAGTGATTATAGGAATTTGAACTTGAGAGTAGAGTTGAAAATTTTAGCTCGACCCTATCCAACTTGGCCCGTGAACAATTGTAGGGTCAGGTCAGGTGTGTAAATGTATGGCGGGCTGGGTTACCCCACCCTAACCCGCCAACCAGAGGGGGGTATACCCCATAACCTGATCAAAAATGCACCTCGGGTTGACCTCTTTTTTTTTACTTTGAAGTTTGATCACAAATTTTTTATAATTGATTAGAGTTGATTAATTAATTAATTAAGTTATTATAATTTATTTATTGATTATAATTGATTCATTGAATAAAATTGATTAATTGATTTTCATTGATTATAATTTATTCATCGATTAGAATTGATTCATTGATTATAATTTCTTCATTGCTTAGAATTGGTTAATTGACTAAGTAATTATAATCGATTAATTGATTCATTGATTAGAATTGATTCATTGATCATAACTGATTCATTGAGTATAATTAATTAATTGATTATAACCGATTCATCGATTAGAATTTATTTATTGATTATAATTGATTCATTGAATAAAATTGATTAATTGATTTTCATTGATTATAATTTATTCATCGATTAGAATTGATTCATTGATTATAATTTATTTATTGCTTAGAATTGGTTAATTGACTAAGTAATTATAATCGATTAATTGATTCATTGATTATAATTAATTCATTGATCATAACTGATTCATTGAGTATAACTGATTAATTGATTAATTGATTGTAACCGATTCATCGATTAGAATTGATTAATTGATTATAATTGATTCATTGCTTAGAATTGATTAATTGATTATAATTGATTAATTGATTATAAATTATTAATTGATTATAATTGATTAATTGATTATAATCGATTAATTGATTTAAATTGATTAATTGATTAAAATTGATTAATTGGTTAATATTGATTAATTGTTTAAAATTGATTTGAATTGATTAATTTATTAGAGTTGATTAATTGATTTAAATTGATTCATTGATTATAATTGATTCATTTATTAATTGAATGGAATTGAGTCATTGATTAAAATTGATTAATTGATTAGAGTTTATTAATTAATTAAGTTATTATAATTGATTAATTGATTGTTTGCTTAGAATTGATTAATTGATTAATT
>WYDK02000017.1:3199447-3209831 GCA_009867345.2 Toxicodendron radicans
TGTTTAAAAGAGTTTTTTACTGTGTCAGAAGCTCTCTTACACATTCTGATAACTTGTGGTAAATCAGAGGCTTTGTCGTTCTTTGAAATTTTCACTGCAAAATTGGTCTGTTCATTCTGCAATCAAGTTGCAGCACTCCCATTTGAGTAATCAAACAACAATGCGTTTTAATTAGAATTGTAAACTTATGTAGTTATGTGTATACATTACCTAAAGTTTAACGGAAAAAACTTGAACCAATAATGAAAGAGGGCATGCCAGTTTTATACTGTTTGATCTTGTAACTTTGGAAGAATTTTTTTACCCTGTTTTAACAACCCTTCACACACACGCACTCTACTGCACACAGATATGAATTATCAACCATGTGAGGTAAACCTGCATGTCCTAATGTTCTTCTCCTGTTATGATTCTAGTTTGGAAATACTATGTGGTCCAGATGGTGAGCTTCCTGAAAAATTAAGGAATTTGGAACCTCGTCTAATTGAGCATGTTAGTAACGAGATTATGGATCGGGATCCCAATGTTCGATGGGATGATATTGGTACAATGAAAAACACCAAATTTACTTCTATTTCCTGTTTTATGGTATCTGTGCAACTTTGTAATTTAAAATCATTGCTTGGCAATGTTGTAGCTGGTTTGGAGCATGCTAAAAAATGTGTGGTGGAAATGGTCATATGGCCTTTACTGCGTCCTGACATATTTAAAGGTTGTCGTTCCCCAGGAAAAGGTCTTCTTCTCTTTGGTCCTCCAGTAAGTGTTGCATCCTCTTGTATTAAGAGATTTAAACATCAGCAGATTGTAATTTATCTCTTAACTAATTTATTTCAGGGAACAGGAAAAACAATGATTGGGAAAGCTATAGCTGGAGAAGCAAAAGCAACCTTTTTTTATATATCTGCAAGTTCATTGACAAGCAAGTGGGCAAGTGTTATCTCTTTGGCTTTAGTTTGTGATTGCACATTGACAGGATTTTCTGATGTAAAATGTGATTGATTGGATTGTAACTTGAGATACATAGACTCACACTAAAAATAAGTTAAATTATAATCTATTTTCTGAATTTTGTCTCAAATCATTTAGGAAATAATTGCCGATTTTTTCAACTGTTTACTTCTAATATTTTCCTTCTCCAAATTTTTAAGTATAAGTGAATGCATTGTAAATATGCGAGATTTTGATTGGTCACTGCAGATTGGTGAGGGTGAAAAGCTAGTGAGGGCCCTTTTTGGAGTTGCCAGTTGTCGTCAGCCAGCTGTAATTTTTGTTGATGAAATAGATTCACTTCTTTCTCAGGTAACTTTTTTCCAGCCTTTGAAGGTATACATGAAATGGTTGTATGGGTTGCCCTTGGATGCTGTATCTGTTTCCTGGCTGAGGTCTACTGAAACCTCAAAAAATCTGTGATGCAGCTTCATGATAGATTGGTTTCTTTTGCTGTGATTTTGTTTGATCCTTGGGGAACTGCTTCTCTTCTTGGGGGCATCTTCTACTATGCACATTAAGCCAGTAGATATTAGGGATATGAGCAGTGTACTAATGGTGTACTAGATAGCTATATACACATTTGTTTAATCATCTTAATGGCTAGTTTGCTTGTGTATAATATACTCGCTTAGAAAGTCCTTATGTGGTTGCAGCGTAAGTCAGACGGTGAACATGAGTCAAGTAGAAGACTGAAAACACAGTTCCTAATCGAAATGGAAGGTTTTGACAGTGGCAGTGAGCAAATTTTACTTATAGGTAACTTTGGAATCCCTAAATACAATTGTTTAGTTTTTCAATGCTGTTTTTCTGTTTGGATGAAAGATTTTGGCGGTTGGTGGTTTACTACTGAGAAGCAAGCATATAGTTTGAGTTTGGCTAAAAATTATGGGTTCTGTCATGCATTTTTCCTCTTTGCAATGGCTACTTAAAACTGTATGTTGAGAAAAGAAGTCTGAGTACACTGAATAATAAGTAATTAGTATTTTTTCTTTTGAAGTATTAGACATGACCTATATAAGCCCGTCATTATAACTGAAATTTTTATGCAAGTGGACCTGTTCTTTCTTCTACTTTATTTATTTTTGTATCTCTTTAATATGACATTACTCTTTACATTCTATGCAAGTAACATAATTTATATAGCAATTGCATTATCATCTGAACATTTTGCAGGAGCCACAAACAGACCACAAGAACTTGATGAAGCAGCGAGGAGACGGCTTACCAAAAGACTGTATATCCCCCTTCCTTCATCAGGTGCAAATTATATACCTCATTTATTTTGTTAATAATTTATGTTGAAATAAATTTTTCACTAACATGCTGGTATTGGAGATAAAGAAGCAAGAGCCTGGATTATACGAAATCTTTTGGAAAAGGATGGACTATTCAAGCTTTCAGAAGAAGATATTAATACCATATGCAAATTAACTGAAGGTAGTTAATTATTTTTATCCTGTAGAGCTAATTTTTTATTAATTTTATGTAATTTTTATTTTGAATTTTTGTTTGAAACCTCTTACTTGGTAATTTTCTTTTCCAGGTTATTCTGGATCTGACATGAAAAACTTAGTGAAGGATGCATCTATGGGTCCACTCCGAGAGGCTCTGACACAGGGCATAGAAATAACCAAACTGCAAAAGGAGGATTTGCGACAAGTAACTCTTCAGGTAACGATATGCATACATTTATTAATTAAAAAATTAAAAAAGATATGACTAAGAGTTGAATAATTGAATCAGTTTGATTGGTTCCGGTCATTACTATTTTGTTTTTAAAATTTTTTCATATAGGACTTTGAGAATGCATTGCAAGAGGTGCGGCCCTCTGTTTCTTTGAACGAACTTGGCACATACGAAGAGTGGAATAAACAATTTGGAAGCTTATCCCTGTAGAGATTGCTTTGAATAGAAAGAAATCCAGGACCAAGAAAATACAGTCTTTAACTGTAAGTTTCACTTTCTTATGTCAATAAATATATACTTTGACTTCAATTATCCTTAAAAATGTTTCTCCAATCCCCAATGCAGTAAAAAGTTTCCCACGCATGCAATAACTATATATATAATTGTCCATTTATTTACAAATAATTTGGCCAAGTTATGAAGTACAAACAAAGAGGGTCATATAAACTACCTTTTTCTTATTTTATTTTTATAGTACATTTGACATAGTAGATGAAATAAAATAAAAAAGTAATAGGCCATGGGGAAATGGTATATGATGACTAGGAATTTTCATTATTTTAAAGAGCCCCCAACCTTTTTGTTCTTTAAATAAAAAAACTACATGTGAAATAATCATTCCAAGCACGCATGTGCTTTCTGACCTGATTTAAATATTAACCCCATCTCATATATTGACAATCACATATATGTTTATCATGAAATGATACATGATTCTAGACCTTTGTTTAAAATATTCATGATTGATTAGCGAAGCTGATAAAAATAATGTATTAAAGTTTTAATATATGATTGTTATACATAATATTTTTTTCCTCCTAGCTATATTACATGGGAGGCAACGTGCCATGGCTTTGGCATGTTCCATTGCCAATCCAATTTAAATTAATATCATTGACTCTTGACTAAACCAATTGGAAGTCTATCTTAATTGCTGATCTCTCCGGCGAACCAAAACTTTTAATCCGCCGGCCATGTGAGCCGTCAGGAGTGGCACGAAGACTGGTTGATCGGACCTGACTGGTATGATTTCAAACTGCTCTAATATAGAAGCTACTATATATTTCATTTGAATGAAAGCCATCTCCTTTCCTAGACAAACCCTTGGACCAGCTTGAAAAACTGGAAATTTATATGGACATACCTTTTTTGGTTTTCCCTTTTTGTAGAACCACCGCTCTGGTTTGAACTCAAACCAATCTTTACCCCATAATGCTTCCATTCTTCCCATCCCGTAAGGAAAATATGTCACTCTATCTCCTGCCTGGACCGGTGTTCCATCTGGCAACAAATCCTTAACAACAGCATGTTTTGAGTCCCAGGCCACTGGTGGGTACAGTCTCATGGATTCACAAAGGCTAGCCTTCAACAATTTTAATTCTTTCAGTGATTCGTAATCGAATTTTTTTCCCTTGGTCAATTTTGTCTCTTTAACAAGTTCTTGCTCTATTTCAGGATTGCAGGAAATCAACCAGAATAGCCATGTCATTGCTGCTGAAGTTGTATCTCGACCTGCCATAATCAGGCTTATCATCAAATCTCTTATCACTTCTTCATCTTGCCCACCTAAAATCAATCGAGATAAGAGATCCTGACAACAATCTTTCCCGTTTCCATGAATTGTCGTCTTCTTACTATGAATAATTTCTTCCACATATTCTCGAACTACGTCAATGGCATCTCTAAGTCTTCTCTCGGATCCAATTCCAAACCATTTCTTAATCTTCCAAACCAAAAACAAAGGTTCAGTTGCACGCCTGGCGGATATCTCTGATGCCATGTCAAAAGCTTTTGCCAGCGACGGAGCAGGCGAAGAAGGATCTAAGCAACATCGATCCACCCCGAACGAAACTTTACAAATCATATTAAAAGCAAGTCTCCTAAGCAACTGCTGCAAGTCTACCACTTGAGATCTCTTCGCGGCGCCCTCCAGCACCGGCAACAGCCGGTTTTCAACTTCATCCTTTAGTGTGTTCATCACAAATTCTTTCAACGAGTTCGCGCTAAACTCATGGCTCGCTAACTTACGTTGGGTTCTCCAGAGCTCCCCATCCACATTAAATATGCCATAGCCAAGAAAGTCCCCAAGAATCTCAGTGAAAGGCTGGCCTTTGGGGAAGTTGTTAAAGTTCGTTTTGAGCATGTACTCAACGTTTTCCGGGTTTGCTGTCACAATGGTTCTTCGTGCACCAAACCGGCTGACAACAATAGTTTTCGTAGCTGATTTTGCCAGGAGTTCAGTGTACCAATCCAACAACCGGTGCTGATTCTTGTAAAAGGATACCAAACATCCGATTACAGGGAACGTTGGGGGACCGGAACACTTGGAAACTCGGTGGAAATCACAACAAATTACGTGAAACATGTAGAGAAACATTGTTAGGAAAACAAATAACCAGGGCTGCAGTGATAATAGAGACATGAAAATGTTCATCTTGGCATGCAACAGACAACTGAAATGAATGGGGTTGAAGATGACTGACTATATAGCTTCATTAACAAAACAAACAGAAGACTATTCAACAGTAAATGCTGTTTATAAATATAAATTATAAATATTATAAGTTTAAAAAAGTTTTTGTAGGGCGTGACGAATTATATATATATATATATAATTTAAAGTCATAAATAATATATGAAACTATTCTCTTTCTAATTTTTCCAAGATGTGCTTTTGTGTTTTTACAAATATGCACCTCAATAATGAAATTGGCACAGTTGAATGATGGAGAAGCATGCTTTGCCACTATCTGTTGCTTGTTTTTATTTGGCTGGTCAAGCTTGGTTGAACATGGATATGCCTTGAGTTAGAACTACAAATATATATATTTCTTTTTATGGGTATTGTTTTTTCAATAATACCACACTTACGAATAAATCTTATAAATATTTTTATATAAAGTGATTTGGTACAAAATAAATGAAATAGTAAATATAAAAAATTAAACTCAATCATACTCATTTTTTCGTTCATTTTGTATCACATAACTTTATATAAAATTCTTAGTGAATTCAGTATATAATTGATTATAAGCAGCAAAGGGTTGACTTACAAGTCTTGCATGCAGTTAAAATTAGATGTCTTTTTTTTTTTCTATAATTGTAAGGTTGTTAACAAAAGTTAAAAAGGAAATGGTTTTTTTTTTATATATTATCTCCCCCCCATGTGAAACTTCTTCTAGCTAATCTTTTACTTAATTTAATGATCAAAGTCAACCGATTTCCAGATTAACAAAAGCTATGGCCTCCTTATTTTAATTTTAATCAATTATTTTATTTATTATTCTATTTTAAAAAATATTAATACATATTTTTCATAAATATTATTATCTAAATTATATCATATCAATACATGTTTTAAAAAAAATATTATTAAAATTTAATCATATTTTAACAAATATCAATACATATTTTTTTACAAATATTATCTAAATACTACCCATTCAATATTTACTAAATACTATTAAAAATATTATTATAAATACTAGTAAATTTTTAATCAAACTAAACCTATATTTTTCTCAGAAACCAACCACCCCCCCAAACTTCCTTGCCTGTGTAAAAATGAAAATGGCAACACACATGAAAGAAGAAACTGCTCAGAATTGTCTTTAATATTAAATTCGTATAATGCCATGTGACTGAAATGGATTTTCATTAAATCTGAGTGACCACACCACACTAGAAATTGATTAATAAATGAAGACAGTCTGACCCATGATGGGTGAACCACCAATCCAAGGGCTGGGGTTGCAGACAATTTTCTAAGGCTATAATTAAATCCTTCAACTAAACTTGAAGACAACAAGTAGTGGAAGGTTATAGATAAGAATAAAATTTGAGGATTAAAATACAATAAAAAATGTCTACTCCTATCTAAATTTTGTCCAGGAAACGTCTTCATAACAATGATTTTTTTTAGCAAATTATACATACAATTTACATAAACTCTACAGTCTACAGAGTAGAGTAGAGTGGCTCAATTCAATTCTTTTTTTTACTTTTCTCTCTTGGATTTCTTTCAATTAATTATTTGAATAGAGAAATTTCTTCTAGTTTCTGTAGCCGACAGCAGTCGGCACCTCATCTTTACAAACTTGACAAAATTCACTTGGGCTCCATAATTTAGTTGTCTTCCTGTGAAATTATTGAAATACGGTGGGTATTATTACTCTCTTCTTCATCTTATTGCACTCTTATAGTGGGAATCCTAGTGTGTTGATAATTGTTATTGTGTATTGTGTGTGTGTCCTTTCATATAGAGTAAATTATGTGAAGGTAGTTAGATGATGCCAACAAACACAGTAGATTGAATAACATTCAGAAGGTGACAAAGATCTGTTTCATGTTTGATGGTGGTGGACAGTTACATAAGAAAAAAGGGTCATTAGAGAATTGATTATAGAAAATGTCTATTCTTAAAAGCACTACCTGGGCAGGGAAATTAAATTAAAGGTCCTTGAAATTAATAAGTTAGTTTGTTATTTTGTTGCCACTACCGCTCCAGTTTTTGTTTTTTCTCAGCACATTGTAAGCAGAAACAACCAATTCCTTTTTAACTTAATTATAAAAAGCGAGAGGGCCAATTGGGAAATTTTTAATGGAGTAAACTTCCATTGAAGTGTTTTGTGTGTTACATAAGCTTAGTTTTAATGTTTTAAAAGTTCAAGCTAGATGGTACATTCATGAACAAATAAAACATTAAATATATTCTCTCCATTAAATAGGATATCAAATCAATGGAGAGATTATCTACCATCATATGGAAATCTACATCAGAATAACCACCAGACCAAACCATAATAAAACTTAAATCTGCTGACATAAATAATACAGAGTTATGACAGATAAAGCAAGAATTAATTTAGACCAACTTTATATACTCAAAATTGTGGTCAAACAATGAATTAGGAAATTAAGGGGATTAACTACTTTCTATGAAGCCACCCAGAAATTTTTATTATTTTTGACAGCTTATTACTTCAGAGCCAAAAGTTCACTTACCACTTCAAATCTCTTGGTACTCTCAACAACGGAAGAGAAGACTTCTTTTTCATGTGCTTGAAGTCTTATTTTATTAACAAAAATATAAGAAAATAAACACATCAACTGCAACAGAATAATAATATAACAGACTGATGAAAATGCAGCAGATAGCAGCATATACTCAATAATAACAGCAGCTCAATAAAATTAGAAATCACCACATATCAGATATACAATAACAGGAGTAATCTGCTTAGCTATCAGTGGCAACCCTTCCCCTACATTCTTTGTTTAAAAAGTGACGTATTAATTTCAATGAAAGTAACTCCAACAAACGACAAAATAGACCCTAGCATCACAACTTCAACTATGCAATGACATGATTGACGCCATTCCTCCACCACATAACAGAATTATCGTGCAACTACTAAAACTTTGCACCGAGCTTTCCTGCTTGATTCAATAATAAAGTTCCATGATTCTGAAAGGAAACCATTTAGCATGTGTCTAAAACAAATGTCATTCAATCGTTTTCCTTTATAAGGCACCACCACCATTGCCCCAGAAATCACGTCGTGCAATAATACGTACTATGGTCCACTTACAGCAACTGTCATGCCCAAAGCTAGAAAAAATATCAACCATGCAATAAGGGGAGATTGATTAACGCAATAGGGGCCACAAAGAAAAAGATTCAAACAACACATTAAATATCATCATCAACCTGAAACACATCACTTTTGTACATACATCAAAACATTTTGGCCACTTATTACTAGAATCCAATGAAGCCATTCAATTACTTGTTCGACAATATCAGATTTACATATTTGAATGTCCAACTCGAAGATGTACCCGATGCCATGAAGTATTCAGCACGCCTCTCAAGTTCCAGATGGTTTCAACATTTTCAGGTTGGACATTCGCAGCAGAATCCACCTACCCATTGGCGAAAAGAAGTAATACTGTTAAAATACAATTATTGAACCAGGAAATGCAATTTAGTTACCCGGCCCTTTTCAGTAAACAATGAGCCAACTCGCCAAGAGCTGTAAAATCCATCCACAGACTGGCTCCAGAAGTTCTCAAAATTTAATCAAATAGACAGTTCTGTTAATTTTAATTTCTGGAGTTTGTTTATTACTTTCATTTTGCTAATCCACCAGAAAATGAGAAACGTTTCTATTAGAAGGTGCAGATCTAAGGACTGTATGAGCCATGTAACCAGTAACTAAGATCTTAATTTTATTCATTTTGTCGGTCTGATTAAACTAGTATCTCAAAAAAGTATGATAAATGCAAAGGAATTAGAAAACTAAAATAAAGTATGATACAAGCATTTCGTTGAGTCTTGGTTTCTAAGGAATTTCATGATTCTTCACTTTCTTTATTCAGCTCAAATAGGATGGATTATCAATTAAATTCTCTTTGCGATTTTCAAGTACAAATTGCTTCCATCTATATTGTTTTGAGAATCACAGATCACATTAGCAGTACAACTTCTATCTTCTTAAAAGTTACTTTGTATTTGCTATTGTAGAGCGGTCCACTTTTACAATTCTTTTTCATCATTAATGCTTCTCATATTGTTTTCTATCAAAACTAATCTAGTTTGAAGATGATAACATTTTAATTCAATTTTTTTTTTCTATAAGAATCATGAAACTGAGTTTATATGTAATAAGAATTGATACAAAGATAGTGAACTTGCAGTCCACCTCAAAATAGTAAATCAATTCATTGAATGAACCCATCTACCAATTTGTCTCCCCGGATAAGAACTACTTCAGATAGTATGCATCCTTTGAATAAAAAGATAATGTACCCTCATATGTATATTAATATATGTCGAGCTTCCTTATGTATTAACACTATCATGGTGTGTAATTTTGCTATGAACAGAAAGATGACATACCGCTTTAGCGACAATTTGAGTTTTGTGTGGCACATCAACTATGACTTCAAAAAGCACCCATGCCCACTTGTCACTGTTCATGTCGTCTGCAATGTATGGAATACCAGTTTGTTGATATTTGGAGGCTTCGAGCCAGTTTTTGCCTCCATCAACAGATACATCTACTCTTTCAATTCCACGCCCACCTCCTGATACGGCATATCCACTAATTTTAACCTGCAAGTTGTATAATAGCAGAAGATTTGCCAATTAATGATACAATATGTAGAGAATCTCAGTCCAACTTTTCGTTCAAATAGAAAGTATACTTGTTCTCTTGCTAACAAATTGGCTTGGAGTTTGATACAATTAAAAAAAAAAAAACCTATACATATCATATGCTTTAAGAGTTATTTTAAAAAAAAAAAAAAAAGGCATTATCAAAAGATATTGCTTAAATTTCAGACTATCAAACTCAGTTATGAATATCTAAAATGTATTTTCCAAACAATTGATACCTTATAATATCACAAAAAATTATGGGCAAAATTTTAAATTATGCATGACACGTCAAAAGTGATTTCAGAAGGCAGATACCCCATTATTAAACAAAATTCAGGTGCATGTCACACTTGATGGTTGATGGGTGCAAAGTATATGCATCTATATGCTAAAAGGAACTAAAAATAGTCTCCAAAGTCAAAAAGAACTAACCTTTCCAGGCTTTATCACATCCACATCCTCCAGAGAGCAAATTGCACACTGTCAACCAACAAATTGCCTGTATTTGTCAGGTAATACTAGCACCATATTTGTATTGATGTTTCT